>SDWI01001116.1:15852-37172 GCA_009193005.1 Lamellibrachia luymesi | reverse complement strand
ATCAAGCGTGCACAACTCCGCTGGTCCGGGCACCTTGTGAGAATGGCCGATGACCGCATCCCCAAGGCAGTGTTCTATGGAGAACTGGACGCCGGCAAACTAACACGGGGAGGGCAGCGAAAGAGATACAAGGACGTGCTCAAGGCAACACTAAAATCATGTGGCGTGCCTCACAACACCTGGGAGTCCACAGCGATGGACCGTGCCCTCTGGCGTCGCACATGCCATGTCGGCCTACACGAATTCGAAAAAAAAACGGTGCGACGCCCTGAGAGAGAAGAGACTAAGACGGAAGGCTACCCAGCCTTCATCAAACACTGTCACCTTTGTGTGTCGTGTCTGCGGACGACAATGTGCATCGCAGATCGGTCTGTTCAGCCACAACCGTACACACGATACTGACTGAGGTCGAGATCCGTCATACCGACGGCTCACTCCATACATACATATCCAGAGCTGCCTGTCTACTAATTCGAAATCTAGGCCTGAATCGCAAACACATCAATCAGCCAGTTGTGGAACTACTCACCGATCTTTTCATCATCTCTAGACTACACATAGGCAATTCTCTGCTTCATGGCCTCAACAAACCACAAGTACACCGACTCCACCGACTACAAAACACTTCTGCCAGATTGGTCACCCTCTCCAGGATATTCACATCTATCACACCTATCCTCAAACACTAGCTACCAATCGAACAGAGGATTGTCTTCAAAATCTGCACACTTGTGTTCAAGACAATCCACGTTGTTTCTCCGACCTACTTGTGCAACCTTGTTGAACCGTATATGCCAGCCTGTGACAATCTGCACTCAGCAGACAAGCTGCTCCTAGTAGAACACAAAGCTAAAAAAATTGGGGAACACGATCTTTTATTGTCTCCGCAGCAAAGGTCTGGAATGCACTTCCAAACAATATCAGAGTTACCGCAACTATCGACAACTTCAAAAAAGCCCTGAAATCACATCTCTTCATAATAAGACAATCAGACAATCGATACTGAGACAATGACTTTTTGAATATACTGTTCTTTCTAAAATATTTGTTATAATAAGTTTTGCAATTTTTATTATACTAATTTTATACTATCTATGACAATGATTTTAGATTATTTATTACATTAATCTTATAGTAGTTAATGATTTTTTACAAAAGCTCTGATAACGATTCTATATCATTCTGTTAATGATCTGATAATATTTACTGATTTTATATATATATATATATATATATGATACTAATTTTATAATCTTTATGATACTGATTGCTCTTAAATTGATATTTCGAAATAATGGTTAAAATATATCAAGCGCCATGAGCGCCTTATTTGGCAGATACTGGCACTATACAAGACTTCATTATTATTATTACTATGTACGCCATGCAGAACGGTACACTGAAACTTCTCACTCAGGATCTGCAGCGAAAAGTTCCGCGGTCGGCAGGTCACATGGCTGTCACGTGAGATAGAGGCATTGTCAATCGCTGCTGCCATCAAACATTTCAGCCCCTACATAGTACAATCCAATCACACGACAGTACAGGTGGACGAGAAACTGCATCTTGTCAGTCGTCAGCTGATACCAAGCTTCCATTTGTAATGTCGTTAGTTAGTAAGAGAGGTCTGTACCCATTAGTACAACTGCACAAGTAGTGATGATATACGTAGTTTGGGGGTCTTGTTTTTCCAGCCATAGATGCCAGCACAGTGTCAAATTCAGAATTAAAGAGTTGTTTTCACTAACAGGTGACTCTTGAATTCATCATAATGGCGACGAAGATACCTGGGACATGTGGAGAACAGACTTAGACTCAGTCATACAAACAATGTTGTAACTGATGTTTCAATAAACATTACTCCCGGATGTGTATAAAACGTTCCAGTGCACCGCGCAACGTCAACGGATCACACAACCTGTGAAAATTAACACTGTAGTACAATACTACAGAAATCTTTAACTGTGCTAACGTTCCAATGAAGAAGTTTTATGTCGTCAACGATTTATATAGCCATAAAGAGAATATGTGCTTTTACGGATGAAGAAACGAGTGACAGAAACTGTATGCATAATTGTTCACCAGGGGGTACCACAGATAGAGTGGAATGCCACAGAGAGAAAGTGCAAGGCCATGCACAGCAATGGTTCTCTAATGTGGTTATGCATAGACCACATCCAGCTCAATAAGACTTGTGGCTTGACTTGGTTTTGGGTGATATTATCCTACAATGGCTAGTGTTAACCTACACCGTTACCCTGAGTTTCCTGTGACAGTCGAACCTGCTATTGCATCCCAGTGGGAGGAATGGCTGGAGGGGTTTGAGGCAATGTTACGCGCTATGAAAGTCACAGACGTGGGGGAGAAGAGGAATATGCTTTTGCATTACTTAGGCGCCGGTGGAAGAAAACTTCTGAAGTGCCTTGAAGACATTGGTGGAGATGGAGATTATACTAAGCCCATTAATGCACTAAATAGTTATTTCAAGCCAAAATTAAAACATGTCTACTTCATGAACATGTTACATCAGTTCCAACAGAAACCATGTGAGTCGATTGACAATTTCTACATTCGTGTAAACGAAAAAGTTAAGGAAATGAAACAGGAAGAGTTGGAGACGATTATCGAGCTAATAAAACTGGCAAAACTTGTAAACAACAAGGTGAAAAAGAAGGCCATAAGAGACGGTTTATCACTAAAGAAGTTTATGGATACTGCCAGAGCTACTGAAAAGATAGATGTGCAATTTCGAGAGAGTTGAATACATCAGTGAGGTGAGTGCAGTGAATGATCAAAGTCGATCATGATACCGTGTCAGGCTATCACACAGCAGTGATAGATCCAAGAGTAGACATGGGAGTAAGAAATCGGATTCAAACAGGATATGTTTTCGCTGTGGAGGTGACTACTCACACCAAGGCGATTGTCCGGCCAAAGACAAGAAGTGTAGGAAGTGTGGCAGAATTGGACACTTCGAAAAGAAATGTTACGCAAAGTCGAACATAGTGAAGAATATGCGACAGTCCCCTGTGTTTCTGGTGGGAAAACAAAAGAATGGCAACAGATGGGCGACCATAATTATATCAGGAATAGATGTCTGCTGTCTAGTGGACTCCAGTGCTGAAGTGAACCTGATAGAAGACAGTTTTCGAAAGCTGAAAATCAAGAAACTTAGTAGGCCTGTGAAGAAACTGTGTTCATGCGGTCCAGAGGGTGAACGACGAGAGTTACCACTGCTAGGTTGTTTCAAGGAGAGTAAAGGCACCACATACCAAGTTAGCAACCGTCACTGATGTCTATGTCATGAAAGGAAAAGCCAGCAATATGTTGCTGAGAAGCTTGGCTTAATAACATTCATAAAGAAGGTGGATGAAGTATCCTTTGACAAAGTAGTAGACGATTACAAAAACAGATGAGAGCGTACAAGTCAAGTCGAACATCAATGCAATTCAGAGCTATCAGAATGAAGGTAAGAAGAGTATTTTCCGAGAAGAGTTCGAGAAGGAAACAGCAAGAGACGAGGGACTGCAGCTCATGATGAACTGCATTGTTTCAGGTGGCACGAATTAGAAGCCAAATACGCTGCGTACAAGAGTGTCAAAGACAAATTATCTATACTGGATGGATTAGTTCTCCAAGGAGAAAGGATCCTTCTCCCAGAGATATTACAGAACCGTGCCATGAACATTGCCCATGCCAGCCACCAGGGAACTGTAAAGACGAAGAGACTCGTATCGTTCCTAGGCATTGACAAGAGTGTGGAAAAGGTTGTTCAAAATTGTTTGCCATGTCAGGCATGCACAGATTCTACGAACACGGAACCACTCAAGATGACAGAGCTTCCGAAGGAACCATGGAAAGAAGTGTCTATCAACTTCTATGGACCTTTCAAAACTGGTGAATACATACTTGTGGTCATTGGTGACTACTCGTTGAATCGCAATAACCCAAGCTTTCCGCCTGTCAATGTCTATTGGGAACATGTTGCTAATAGAAAGTTACCCATTGTCAGTAAGTGGTCAGTGTGGCCTTTCAACCTTAGTGGTTGTTGGGCATAGTACATTGAGGTATTGGTGAGAAATTAATGTTAGTGTGCACTTTCTTCCTATTCTTTTACTAATTTTACTAACTCACTGGGAACGACAAATCGGATCCTTTCAGTGCACATGCACCAAAACGCCTTTCTGAACACGAGCAATAATGCAAATAGAAGGTAAGGCAGAAGATAAAATATTCTACATATATGTGAAACTGAAGTACTAGAGAGGAAGACCATGCTATGGGTGCCAGTGGTGTGGTCTATTGATCCACCGTAAATGTATAAAACCCAAAAATGACCCAATCAGAATACAAGGCAGTAGTAAACTCAAAAAACAATAATCTGATGTTTTTTGCACTAAATGCCAACCAATGGTAGGAATAACATTAAGATGTGTCAACGATGAGAGGACTAAACAGTCAGATATGAACGAAAGACTAATGAAAGCACTGTAGAACACGTTGAAATTACTAAACAAAACAGAGACACGTGGGTACAGTAAAGGAATCAGTAGAGCAGATAAGTAAGAAAATAGGGGAATTCGAAAATACCATGGACAGGGTCCCTGACATGAAACTTGATGACATGAAAGAGGAACAGAAAGAAAAGAGACAAAACAATGTCATTCTCTACAATGGACCAGAGAAACTATAAGGAACAAATGATCAAGAAATAGAAATAGAACTTAATCCTAGAAGAGCTCAGAGTGAAAGAAGCCAATGTAGGGGAAGTAACTAGGATTGACACCTGCAATAAGCCATGGCCAATACTACTGAAATTTAATTATGCACAAGCTCAAAAAAGTGTTAAACGTGCTTAACCAATCCGATATTTTTGCTAGTCTCATTTCAAATAAATTTTCCGAAAAAGCAAACATACCTAGTATCCACTGCCACATGCTAGCTCGTTTGTGCAACTTTTGTATGAAGTTTTTGTGAAATCATCAGGCAATAGGGGATGCTGTACTGTAGCTAACCCTAGGCTCATGTATTTGCTGTTTTGCAGTGTAAATACATTTCCTGTTGGAGTTTTTGTAGTATGCATAGTTCCAGTGTGTTTGGGAAGATGTTTGCAATGTGTTTTGTGACTGTTTTGGTGCTGTGTATTCTTGCGAAGTCAGCTGAAGTGATTTTTCATTTATCGACCGGTTCGGGTGAGTTCCGTCATGGGGCCGCCATGACACTACTAAACTACAGCCGGGAGGACCTTCTGAGTCTGCGGCACAGCAATGACATACAGCACCCCAACCCTGACTTGTCTAAAGCAACACACAAAAGGAAGAGCAAAAAGAAACGTGGTTCCAGAAGAGGGGTGAGAAACAGACTGATGAAAAGTGCTTACAGACCCCCACTACCAGCGATAACTCTCTCCAATGTATGCTCCCTCTATAACAAACATGATGAAGTGTCAATTATCCAGAGGGGTGAGAAACAGACTGATGAAAAGTGCTTAGAGACCCCCACTACCAGCGATAACTCTCTCCAATGTATGCTCCCTCTATAACAAACATGATGAAGTGTCAACTATCATTTGTTATGATGGTGACTATCGCTTGACCAGTTTATTTTGTTTTACCGAGACCTGGCTATTAGGACTGAATGCCGACACTGATATTGAGGGATTTACCACTATTCACTTCGACAGAGACAAAACAAAAACAAAGAAAAGCATCGGTGGTGGTCTTTGCTGGTCAACAAAAAGTGGGTCACCAACTTCTGTGTGAGAGAACAAGTCAGCACAAGTGTCATTTCGGCCCCAATACCTTCCCCGTGAATTTGGACAGGTCACAGTTGTTCTGACCTACATACCAGAGGTACTGAACGGTAGCTTTGAATCGACTGAAGGTCAGCGTGTTAAAGTATGGGACTGCAAGAGCACAGAGGCACTGAAAGGTAGCTTTGAATCGACTGAAGGTCACAGCGTGTTAAAGTATGGGACTGCAAGAGCACAGTGGCACTGAAAGGTAGCTTTGAATCGACTGAAGGTCACAGCGTGTTAAAGTATGGGACTGCAAGAGCACAGAGGCACTGAAAGGTAGCTTTGAATCGACTGAAGGTCACAGCGTTTTAAAGTATGGGACTGCAACAGCACAGATGCACTGAAAGGTAGCTTTGAATCGACTGAAGGTCACAGCGTGTTAAAGTATGGGACTGCAAGAGCACAGAGGCACTGAAAGGTAGCTTTGAATCAACTGACTGGCAGGTATTTTTAGACAGTTGTTTTGACAACCCAGATGAACTTGTAGATCATGTAACATCTTATATTCAGTTCTGTGAAGACTCAGTGATAAAATCAAAGACTGTGCAGATTTTTTCCAGCAACAAACCATGGGTTACCAAAGAGTTAAAATGTGTCTTGAATGAAAAGAAACAGACATTTTTGGGTGGCGACACCACTAAAGTGAAAGAGCTGAACTTCAGAAGTTTAGTTAGACAGGGAGGTCGAACCTATGGGTGAGGTTCTGTGGGACCTAATAGCCCCTGTCACCCTTCCAGAGTTACAAGCAACACTACGCAATGCCAAAAAGGGAGCCGTCGGGTAAACGGCTGGAGTAACTGTGACTCTCTTCGGGTTGGGGATGTTAGAACGCCTCCACGTGGTCCAACCTGGTAACTGGTTCTTCGAACCAGGCCAAACGTTCTAACCTTCCCTGTTGGGCGGCGTTTTTCCCATTTCTTATTTTAATTTTGCCAGCTTTATGGCCAGCTCCGATTTACAGGAGGTCGCTGCCTCCTTAAGCGCAGCCAATGTCGTGGAGACTGCTTCGAAGGGCGATATAGTGCAAGGTCATGGTTTGTTCGTTTGTGAGTGTTGCGGCATCCCCTACGGTTCTCGTAGGGGTCTGTCGCAACACAAACGTCACGCACACGCCACAGATTACCATAGGGAATGTGTCCCAACATTTTAGAAGGAACGATGGTCTCATGAGGAGACAGTGCTCGTGGCCCGTGAGGAGATCCGTCTGCTGAAAGCCGGAGTGTCTTCTGTAAATTTCGACCTTTTCCGTAAATTTCGGAACAGAACGGCAGACGCCATCAAATGTTTGAGGCGTTTGGCCAAATACAAAGCCATTCGTGACCGGCTGTATACAGAGCTTGATGGGGCCCAGGCAGGTCGGCTCTCTAGCGGCCACGGGCACCAAGTGGGTATGGAGGCGGTGTGTGTGGATGAGGTGTCAGCCTCAGTCCCCCACCCCTCGAGTGAGGTGGGGGAGATGATGTCATCCCGAGAAATGGTCGGTGAACTGAAGGGGCGGAGTGGTTGGTGTACTCCGGTCCCCAAATCGAGGTGAGTGTCCAAGCTGCGCTGGTCAGATTGTGAGCTAGAGAGTATGGCTCGGGAGGAGAAACGGTTGGTTGCAGAAAGCTAAACATCGAGCTATCAAAAGTCTTCCCTCAAAGATCATTCGAAGGGGTAAAAGGCATGGGGCGAAATGCCAAGTACAAGAGCATATTGTCATCGCTCCACGCACCAACCGCTATCCTCCCTGAGTCGTCTCCTAGCACCGTAGCAGACTGTGATGAGGAGAGCAGGGGGTCTACCTCTGCCTCCTCACCGATTGATTTAACGATTGTTTCAAACGTACCTGTAAACGATGACGATTTGATTTGGGCCTACCCCTCCCTCGAAGAAGGATTCATTCTACATGAATGAGATACCGCGAGGATTTGATTGCATCTCGACACCGACAAGTGACGAAAGACATGCTGTAAGCAGCGTTTTAACTCTGCCTCTCCCCAGGGTCCGTCATGTAATCTGGGACAGGCTGACGCGAGTTGGTCTGTTCCAGACGATGGTGATCATGAATTGCTTTTTAACCCCCACGAGAGAAACCGATTCGACTCGTGGAGGGAGTCTCTCTTTCAAGAGCTTGTGCTCACACAAGGATATTTTTATGATTTTGACTCGACCCAGATACTGGACTGTGAGGTCGGCCGGCTTACACATACACAGAAACGTCTTATTGACAACGAATACTTGAAATGGTTGGAGGGCGAAGCTATAGCTTCCCCTCATAAGAAGGGATTTAACAGGCGATCGAGGCGCTGGGAAGCTCGGCGGGAGAAAGCGGCTGGCTCGGCTGCTGCCGGAGGGAGGAGGGTGCGCAGGGTGACCCAGTACGCGAGGGTTCAAAAGCTGTTCCGCAAGAACCGTTCGGCCTGCGCCAAACAGGTCTTATCGGGAGATTGGGTCCACGAGGAGACCCCGAGCATCCCTCTTGAAGACCAGGTGGTTTTCTGGAGTCGGGTGTTCGGAGAACCGTCCCAATCAGATAAATGTGACCCAATCGTACAGGGACCAATCCTCTGGGACCTGATCCGAACGATTGCCCTACCCGAACTTTTTGTTACCCTTCGAAAGACAAAGGAGGGGGCCGTTGGCCCCGACAAGGTTTCGATGCAGGACCTGAAGAACATCGACCCTCGTGCTCTTCTCGCGCACTTCAACCTCTGGTTGTACGTCGGATACCAGCCTGCCGACTTTCGTCGCAGCAGAACGGTCCTCATCCCTAAAACCGCCAACCCTGAAGGACCGGGCCAATATAGGCCAATCTCAATTTCCTCATTTATATGCCGTGCTTTTCATAGGCTGTTGGCCGAGCGGCTGTCCAGTCTTCTGGAATTTACCTCTCGCCAGAGAGCTTTCGTTAGGGGAGACGGGATCGCTGATAACGTCTTTCTCCTGAGCTGCCTGCTAAGGGACAGGTGTGAGGAAGTAAAATCGCTTTCCTTGGCGTTCCTCGACGTATCAAAGGCGTTTGACTCAGTGTCACACGAGTCCCTCTTACTGGCCGTGAAGAGAATGGGGGTGCCTGGGCCCTTTGTAGAATACCTGCGCAGGCTCTATGCCGAGGCATCGACTACCCTGCAGGTGGGTGACCAATCGAGCAACCCCCTTCAGCAGAACAGGGGAGTGCGATAGGGAGACCCTCTCACTCCGCTGCTATTTAATTGCACCATCGACTGAGCAGTTGCGTCTCTTGACAATGAGATGGGCATAAGAATTACCAAGGATGGTCCTCACCTCAATCACTTGGCATTCGCGGACGCCGTAGTCCAAGATTGGCATCCAGCATCTTTGCGACCAGTTCAGAGGCGCTCTGAGGCGCTGTGGTCTGACGCTAAACACAGAGAAATCTAACACATTGAGGATTGCGGTGGACGGGAAAGCAAAGAAGTGGGTTTGCGCTCCCAACCCGCTCGTGTCACCGGTGAGTGCGAGGGAGTCTGATTCCTCCCCCCAGGAGCTCCTCACCCGAGGGTTGGACCATTTTCCACTGAAACCTCAACAGCGTTTATACATACTTAAAATGCACCTGATACCAAAATTGTACAACCGTCTAGTCCTCTTGCGGAGCAATAGCTCCGTGCTGAAGCGGCTAGACAAGCTTGTCCGGCGAGGTCTGAGATCGTGGCTTAGGCTGCCCCACGATGCAGTTAACGCCTTTTTTCACTCGGAAGTTCGGGAGGGTGGGCTTGGAGTTCCATCATTTCGCTTATCTATACCAGTCATGAAATTTGCCCGACTGGAAAGACTATCAAAATCTCCCGACGAAGCTATAATGGCTCTTGTCCATTTGTCCTCCAACTTTGCTAAGGAGAGAAGCAGTTGCTTCAACCCTCCTTTAACCGTTGGCAACTCCACTGTGAAGGATTCAACCGCTGCAAAATCAGCGCTGGCGGCGGCACTGCATGGGTCAGTCGACGGCTGGGGACTCAGTGCCTCCCGGACAGTACCGTCAGTACATAGCTGGGTAACTGATGGTACAGCTTTACTGACGGGCGCAAGCTTCATTCATGCTATCCAAATCCGTGCCAGTACGGTGGCCACGAAACTTAGATCAGCTCGTGGTCGTCCTGACGCCGACAGGCACTGTGACGCATGTTGGCGTACGGAATCGATCGGACATGTACAAGTATGCCCCAGAACATGGGGACACCGAATAATGCGGCATGACATGATCATGGAGAAGTTTCTCCGTCAAATGGAGATCCGCAGATGGTCAGTGATTAGAGCCCCGACCATTCCTGTGAAAGCAGGGACCCCACAAAAACCTGATGGGGTAATTGTGGCCGATAACGCGAATTTGAACGACGCGTATGAAAGCAAATGTCATAAATATGACATGCAGGCTGTTCGCGACTGGTGCCGGTTGAACCGGCCTTCCCATGATGTGTCAGGTGCCGTATTATTCGGTGCCCTCGACTTCAGCTGGCGAGGCGCCATGGCAGCTCAGTCTGCTAATTTGTGCCGTTCATTAAATATACCACAATCTTTTATGAAGATCTTGTTGGTCTGTGTGGTGGAATGGGGATGGAGGATTTACAGATCCTTCCATCGAACTACTGCTTGGCAGTAAGTGTGATTATTCTATAGTAGTGAGACTATGAGACACTGGAGGCCGGTACTTTTCGTAGCTAGAAGTTTTAAGTCGCCTCGACATTCCATTTCTATGAGTTGATGCGCTCATATAATCGCATATGCCCACTACTCGATTAAAATTTATACGTGTAATACACTTGTATTGTATGTATTTAGTTTGTGTTATAAGTAGCTTGAGCTAGTTTTTGTGTATTTTTTATATTTTTTTTTATTTTGTTATCTTTTTTTAGCCAAATGGCAAGTCGTCAACTGGTTTGATGATCCGAATGTGAGTGGACTGTTTTTCTTTTTTAAGTCAGTTACTCCCCCGTAGGGCCTGTAAGTGAATGCGTTCTGTATGACTGGGTCTAGTCCCCCAGCCCACTACGACCGCAGTTGGATAGCCCCTTCCTTTTGGGAGGGGTGGTCGACGGTTGCGGCCTTAAGGCTTCACGGGCCGTCCCCTTTATTCACGAATGGGTGTCAAACTGTACGGCCCTCTTAACAAGGGCAAACTATATTCATGCCATCCAAATTAGGGCAGGTACCGTTGCTACGAAACAAAGAGCCGCTCGGGGCAGACCCGAAGCAGATAGAAGGTGCGATGCATGCTGGAGGGTTGAATCTTTGGGGCATGTCCTCCAAGTATACCCCGGGGACATCGAATTAAACGACATGATGCCCTCCTCGAGAAGTTCCTCCACAGGCTGGAGAACCGCGGCTGGGCGGTGACACGTGCTCCGGTGATCACGGTGCGGGGTGGCAGCCCGCAGATCCTAGACGCAGTGTTGTACTCACAGAACACTTGCTGGGTTGTCGATGCGTCTGTTGTTGCGGACAATGCAGACCTCGACAACGCCCACGTTAGCAAGTATGTGGTATGACACCCCGGCTGTCTGCGACTGGTGCCAAGCGAACCGGCCTTCCTAGGGGGTATCAGGGGAAGTATTCTTCGGTGCCCTCATATTCAACTGGCGGGGGGCAATGTCACCGAAATCTGCCAGTATGTGTCGTACCTTCGGAATTTCCCAAAGGGAGCTTGTGATATTCCGTTTGTGAATAGGGGTGGAAGGTATATAGGGCCTTCAACCAGACTACTGCATGGCACTAAAGGAAACTGTTTAACAACCATGGTTGGCGACCCAAAACTTTAGTGGCTTACCTAATACACTGTTGTCATAAACAATTATTTTCCTTTATGAAGGATAATCATTATCCCCAGTCCGGGCACCCATTTTTTTGCGCACTATGTTATAATTATTGTTGGATATCATCAATATTTATTGTAATTGAGTATTTGTTACACATCGTTTGCCTGGGCTGGAGGGCAAATAACGTGTTTCGCCAAATTAGAATACAAAGACAAAGTGGAACGCAAACTGTTGTGTGGCAATGCAAAAAGTGCTTGGCAGGGTCTCAATACAATGATGGGTAGGAAACAGCCAACATCCTTGGCATCAGATAACCCTTTTCTCTTGGCAAATGAAATGAACAAGTTTTATACCCGGTTTGATACTCAGGATTTCCATGCAAAATGTGATCATTTGTGCCTGTCATTTGTATCTAGTCATGTTGTAATTGAAGAAGCTGATGTTGTGAGATGTTTTCACGTGTCAATGCCAACAAAGCACCCAAACCAGATGGTCTGCGAGGTCGTGTGTTGAAAGTTTGTGCCGAGCAGCTGGGCCCGTTTTTCACTCGTCTATTTCAGCTGCTTTTAGATAATCATGTTAAGCCTTGTTCCTGGAAGATGTCAACTATCATTCCAGTGCCTAAAATTCCAGGTGCTATTCACATGAAAGATTTTCATCCTGTGACACTTACTTCTGTCATTGCCAAATGCGTGGAGAGGATTGTTTGCGCTCAGCTGACTATGTCTGTGGCCGATCACATAGACCCATTACAGTTTGCCTATAGGGCTAGAAGAGGAGTCAAAAATGCAACTCCGACTCTTGTAGATCTCATTGCTAGTCATTTAGATAAAGCTGGTACTTCTGTCAGAGTTCTTTTCATGGATATGTCCGCTGCTTTTCAAACTATTTAACATCATGTTTTGATACAGAGACTTTTAGAATTGCCTTCACCAAGTTCCCCAGCATTGCAGGTTGGAAATATGCCACAAGGTTGCTCTCGGCCAGACATACCTTACAAAGCTGAAATGCAAGGAACTCACTGAACTCATAGGAACTGTGCTGGAGATGGATTTTCTATCTTCCGTGAAGAAAACATAGTATATGTCAGTGCTTTCTAATGGATCAACAGATGTGACCAATGTTGAGAAAGAACTTATGTACATCACGTTTGTAGAAGATTCTCTGCTGACAACAAAGGTACTGGCCATTCGTGATGTTAGGCATGCAGACACAGCTGGTCTGACGGAACTTCTGCTGGCTGTGTTTGAGTGGGCTGACATTGATGTCAAGAAGAAGCTTGTGGGGTTTTGTGCAGATGGCGCCAATAAAACATAGGCAAACTGACCGCTGAATTGTTTCGCACATTTGAACACATCGAATGTACGCTGAAGACCTGTAAGTCATCTATGCGCATTGTTGTCATGTACCGCCTGCTGCCATCTGCGAAAAACGGCTTAACAACATCGGCTTTCTTTGAAGTTTGGGGTCGCTTCATTGACCAACACGTATTGCAACCTGGTCCACTCATTGTCATTGGAGACCTAAACTTCCACCTTGATGACAAAGCTGACTCAGACGCAAGACTGGACAGGTATGGCAATGAACGTATATGGATCCACCCATAGAAAGGGACATAGGCTGGATGCGCTGTTGACCTGTTGCACGGACGAACATCTCGTTCAGAATGTCGCGATCACAGACATGGGAATATCTGACCACTCTGCCATAAAGTTCACCATCAGTGCTACCCGATGTTGCGCTGATCTGATGAAAATAAAGTATCGGAAGATACTCCTGCAACAAGATATTCCTGTGTTTCGCTCAGAAGATCTCGAGTCATTAAGTGTAGATGAACTGGTCAACCACTATGATGCTACTCTCATGAATCTTGTTGAAACCCACGCTCCTTTTGCTCGTGCTCCTGGTATAACGATGATCTGCGTGACGCCAAACAAGAAAGACGAAGGCGTGAACGTACATGGCGGACATCCAAGCTGGAAGTTCATAAGCAAATGTTTCGTGAACAATGCAAGCTGGCGAATGACATGCTGTTACATTACTACTTTCTATTCCAAAAAAATCCCGGCCGTTAAAAAATCCCAGAAAAAGTTGTTTGCTGCCGCGAACACTCTTCTTAACAGAAATAATAATACAAAGCTTCCCACACACGAGTCACAATCTAAGTTGGCCGAGAGATTTGCAACGTTCTTCGCCGAAAAGATAAGCTGTGTCCGCAGCGAGTTGTCCAGTAATACTGTGTCACAACTTGATCACGTGTTAGACAATAACACCTGCTGCATATGTGAGCTGTCGTCCTCTCTACCAATAACAGAACAGATAAAGAAACCATCCTGGATGCTCCACCTAAATCTTGTTACTTAGACCCAGCTCCTACTTGGCTAGTGAGACAATCTTGTTACTTAGACCCAGCTCCTACTTGGCTAGTGAGACAATCTTGTTACTTAGACACAGCTCCTACTTGGCTAGTGAGACAATCTTGTTACTTAGACACAGCTCCTACTTGGCTAGTGAGACAATCTTGTTACTTAGACCCAGCTCCTACTTGGCTAGTGAGACAATCTTGTTACTTAGACCCAGCTCCTACTTGGCTAGTGAGACAATCGATCAATGAACTTCTTCCAATCTTGTTACTTAGACCCAGCTCCTACTTGGCTAGTGAGAGAATCGATCGGTGACCTTCTTCCAATTTTGTCACGCATAATTGTGCAATCACTTCAGTCATCTGTCGCTCCTGATCAATATAAGACGGGTCACATATCACCATTAATAAAGAAGATTGGACTAAATACATAATTGGTGCAAAACTATCGACATGTCTCAAATCTGGAATTTTCCTCTAAAGTGATTGAGCTCGTTGTAACAAAGCAGCTAAGCGACCACATGCAAGAGAACAATTTGCACGAGCAGTTTCAATCGGCATATCACCAACACCACTCAACTGAAACTGCTTTGATAAAAGTGCACTGTGACATTCTGTCTGCAGTCGACCGTGGTTGCGTTGTTGTGCTGGTCATGCTTGACTTAACTGCTGCATTTGACACTATTGACCACGCCATTCTGTTGAGCAGACTGACTCACAGATATGGTGTCACAGGCGCTGCACTCAAGTGGTTCACATCTTACTTGTCTGGTCAGCAGCAGCTTGTGTGTATTGGTTGTAAAAAATCTTCCCCAACGCCTGTGCCGTTTGGGGTGCCGCAAGGCTTTGTGCTTGGGCCGTTACTATTTACTGCATACATCTCACCGCTCAGCGACATCATCAAGAAATTCGGCTTGGACTACCACCTATACGCAGATGATGCGCAACTTTATGTTTCGTTCTGTCCCGGTGGAGATGAACAGTTGAACACAATAGACCGTCTGTGCAGTTGCCTTGAAGAAATCGGGAAATGGTCGCAGGCCAATTTATTGTAGTTGAACGATAAGAAGACCAATGTTGTGGTGTTCGGCACCAAACACAAGTTGCCACTGATGAAGGACATCCACATAACGATTGGCGAAGCAACTTTGAAAGCATCATCTAAAGTTCGTAACCTTGGTGTTGTATTTGATTCATCCCGCTGCATGACAAACCATATAAGTGCCATCTGCCGAACAGCCTATACATAATATCATTCGCATCCGTCAATACCTTACTATCGATGCGACCAAATTACTAGTCCATGCTTTTGTCATGTCCATATTAAATTACAGGAATGCGCTGCTTGCTGGCCTACCACTTGAACACTTGAATAAACTTCAATGCATACAAAACATGGCGTCCATAATTATCACTTTCACACCTTGCCATGATCATATAACCCCAATTCCGAAAGAATTGCACTGGCTGCCTGTCAATTTTCGAATCGAATTTAAGATTCTTGTACATGTGTTCCGATGTCTCGACAGCACGGCACCGCTGTATCTTGCGAACATGTTGAAGAGACAATGCTCGACACGGCGTACACATTAGTCCCAACAACATATGCTAGACGTGCCATGTACAAAGCGTGTTAGTTTTGGGGATTGGTGCTTCAAAATGATTGGAGTTTGGAATTCGTTGTCAATTGCCATAAAGTGCAGCTGAAACCTATCGCTGTTCAAACAGTCTCTTAAAACACACATGTTTAAAGCAGAATACCACTGGCACTGATATTTTATTGCCATTTTATTTTGATATTTACTGCGCAATTCATACTTTATGTATATATGCACATGATTTTAAGTATGTTAATATTGTAATAATAATTAGATCTTTTTTCTTCTTTAAAAACAATTATTTAGTCTTTAATTTGTCTTCTTATTTAACTTTCAATTTCAATTCAATATTGCACATATTTATGCTATTTTTAACGTTTTTATATGTAATTAGTTTTAGATTATATGCAATTAGTTTTTATATGTATTAGATTTTATATGTAATTTTACTATATTACATTGTATATGCAATTATATTCCTGTACATCACTGAGCATTTTTTTGGGAAATGGCGCTTCATAAAAATAAATATTATTATTATGTATGGAATTCATTGCCTGACAATATTATATCTGCAACCTCTACTAACATTTAACAAAATAGAATAGGTAAAAACTTACAAATGTCTATTACTTGTAAGTTTAAATGTATAAATATATAATTATGACTTTTCTGATTTTGTGATAAAAACCGCATTCATCCGGTCAGAGCTAGTGTATATCGAGCTGCGTCACTCTACGAATTAACATGGAGAGGCCATTTTGTAAATTGACGTTCAGCGCCACCAAGTAGGGGGCAGCTACAACTTTCGTCAGCACATCCCGTAGCTCAACTCCGCATGCGCCAACTCTCTAGTTACATTTCCGGGTGAGAGGGCAATCGGCTTAAACCGCTGTTGACGATGCGATTATGTCTCATCCTATCTGCTGCACAAACGCAAACTGTTCTCGAATGTTATTGCTTTTATTACAAACCTCCTCAAACTTGGTAATGTAGTCTTCACAACTGACGCGGTTATACAACTGGACATCCGTTGAAGGCAAGAACACAAACGAACAATTGGACACATCGGCAATCGACATAAACCGCTGTTGACAATGCGATTGCATCTCATCTTTTCTGCTACAAACAGTTCTCAAAAATTATTGCTTTGTTACTAACCTCCTTAGTCTTCACAACTGACGCGGTTATACAACTGGACATCCATTGAATCAAGGCAAGAATGTAAACGAACAATTACACACATTGCCATCGCATCGCCGGTGACAGTGTTGTTGTCAGTTGATGTTGGGGGTGTCGATTTATTTTGTTTTAAAATTTTTAAGATATGGCTGCAGCCGTGGGAAATTGAAAATAGTTTCAAAATTGGTAAATTACTTTTCGAAATATGATTTTTAAGGGCGATTCCAGCGGCAGCATTACGTGTTGTGTGTGCGACATTCAGACACTTTTCATCTTTGCAGATCCATATTAAATTATTGCCGACTGTTTTAATTTTTATCATTGCATTGTTCTACATGTGGTTGAATAGTTAGGGTAGACAAGATTAATTTATCATCAATAATGGATTTAAGAAAAATTATTATAAAATATATATAAATATACATGCATGATGCACAAAAATCGAAAATCAGATGGGAGCATTAGTTATTGGCAATATTGCCAACAGTCTGTGAAGTTATGTACTGTAGTATGTTAATAAGTTGCTTTATCTTAATTAAACACATTATATATATACATTACATGTATATATATATATATATATATATATATTATAAACACATTATATATATATATATATATATATATCCTATGCATATTCATGGGATGTTGTACAATCTCCAGCAGACTCATTTCCATCAGCCTAAAGGCAGACCCATTCAACATCACAGTAATACAAGTTTACGCCCCAACGACTGACTACAGCGATGACCAAATAGAAGATTTCTACAGCCAACTGCAGAGAATCGTCAACCAGGCTCCCAAGAAGGATATCCTAATTGTGCAGGGAGATTGGAATGCAAAGGTTGGCAAAGATACACAAGAGAACTGGCAAGACACCTGCGGGCCTTTCTGCAATGCAACTACCACCGAAAGAGGCCTTACGCTCATGTAGTTTGCCACTTACAACAAACTAGGTCTGGCCAATACATATGGTCCTCACAAAGCATCCAGGAGATGGACGTGGCACTCTCCGAATGGCCAGCATCACAATCAGATCGATTACATATTGCTGAAACAACGATTCCGGTCTGGCATAAATATTGCAAAGACGCGGAGCTTTCCAGGTATAGACATAGATTTAACAAGATTTGCCATCCAAGCCAAAGGCCCAGATGGCAAGTGGACAAGGAAGCCATTGGCTTATCGAGAGTCCAACAATGTTCATCTACTTATAACCCGCCCTCCTGAGATATGTGTCAACCTTGTTTTTAAACATATTCACGCTGCTAGCAGTTACACAATCTGTAGACAATTTGTTCCATTCATTTATTGTCCTCTGTGAGAACGAGTGCTTCCTGATGTCCAATCTACATTGATCCTTTACTAATTTTACCTCATGTCCTCTAGTTCTGCTATCCTTCTTGAGTGAGAAAAACATATTTCTATCAATATTTTCATACCCATTCAATATCTTAAAAACTTCAATCTGATCTCCTCTTAACCTCCTTGTCTCTAGAGTTGTTAAACCACATTCTTTCAGGCGTTCTTCATAACTAAGGTCTCTCAGTTCTGGAATCATTTTAGTTGCTCTCCTTTGTATGCGTTCAAGCGTATCTATATCCTTCTTACGATATGGTCTCCATGCTTGTATACAGTATTCTAAATGAGGTCTAACTATTGCTTTATAAAGAGGTATAATTAACTTTTTTCCCTTGTATGTTATGTTTCTTCTAATCAATCCAAGAATTTGATTACCCTTTGAAGCTGCAATACCACATTGCTCTGAAACTTTCATATCAGCGCTTATTGTAACTCCTAAGTCCTTTTCTTTTACAGTAGTACCCAGAACAGTATCTCCCATTTTATAGTTTACATTCAAGTTCCTATGTCCTGTATGTAGGCATTTACATTTCCCATAGGAAGTGATCATGACTTGGTGATGACGAACTTCCGTCTCCGTCTGAAAAAGATTGTCAATTATTAATTCACGCTGGGGGAGAAGCTGTTACCAACATCCTTACTGCAATCTGCAATAAGATCTGGCAGACAGGAGATTGGCCTACTCCATGGAGCCAATCAATGGTCATCATACTTCCAAAAAAAGGCAACCTACAATTGTGTCAAAATTACCTAACAATAAGCCTCATCAGCCGCCCAAGTAAAGTCATGTTGAAGGTTATCCTTAACAGACTCAAGCCACAAGCAGAGAACATCATCACTGAAGAACAGGCCGGCTTTCGAGCAGGACACAGTACTACAGAACAAATTTTCAACCTTAGGATCCTGTGCGAAAAGTACTTGCAACATCAAGATGATCTCTACCATGTCTTTATTGACTTCATGAAGGCATTTGACCGAGTATGGCATGCAGCCTTATGAGCAACCATGAGGAAATACAACATTGGTATCAACCTTGCTCGAGCCATAAAACATCTGTATGACAAGGCCACCAGTGCAGTCCTTATGAATGGCATCTTGGGGGAATGGTTTCGCACCACCATTGGAGTCTGCCAGGGCTGCCTTCTATCACCAACTCTATTTAACATATTTTTAGAGAGGATCATGACTGACGTCCTTGAATATCATATAGGAACAGTCAGCATCGGAGGCTGGATTTAATTTTATGCTTTGCAGATGATATCAATGGTTTAGCAGGGGATGAGCAGGAGCTAGCTGACCTAGTGAGCCGCCTCGACAATACACCTACGTCCTACGGAATGGAAATTAGTTGTGAACGATCACACGAAGTTGGCGATTATCGCCCATATGCGGACCGCGTAGACGCAAGCGAAGCATTGTCTCATGACAGTTAAGAATGCTTTCATATGAGGAAGCCTTCAAGATCTGTACAGTGAAGGAGCAGCGTCCCAGATTCACTAGTTTAGTGAAACGAGTGGACACTGTCGCAGAGACCAGAGTTGTCATAAACTGAGCAAGCTGCCTTTAGCTGCTGCCCTCTACTGACCAGCCTATTGTATTTTCAGCCAATGAGAATTAAGCAATAAATAGTGTGCGATATGATGCCAAAAATGAATGTTGTTGTTATGAAATATATTTGGCGATAATCTAATCCCATCTACGACATGGTGTCAAGAGGTGAGTAAGTACTCTACGCAAGATGAATGCTTTAAAGTCTCCCAAGCCTATAAACTTTGTTAGCGGCAACGTGGCTCAAAATTGGAGCAGATGGGAGCAGCACCGACACTCCTGTAACTGTCCAAGCTGATGCTTCCCGGCGTGGTCTTGGAGTGTGCCTTCTCCAACAAGGTCGTCCAGTAGCATACGCATCACGCGTGTTAACATCAGCTGAAGAAAACTATTTTCAGATTGAGAAAGAGATGTTAGCAATCTGCTTTGCGAGCGCCAAATTTCATCAGTATGTCTATGGGAAGAGCATCGAAGTACACACAGATTGTTGACATTACCTGATTCCTCCCATACTATTATCATTTTGTCGAATAGCTACTCCCGGTCGCCCCGGAGGAAGTTGGGTAATAAAAGAGTAGTTGCCATCTTGAACACAAATCACTTTGTTCTATTAATTTGTAGAATGCACATACATCCCTACACCTTGTGTGATGAATAACGAGTGAACTGATAGATTATAACAGTACTTCGTACAGCAAGTTTTTGACAAAGATTTCTTCACAGAACCAAAAACTTTTAAAAATAATTTATCATTAGTAAATAAAAAAGGATGCGTAGACAGAAAAGGAAGTGGGTTGGGACGAGAAACTAGTTTCTTTTTTTACTAGGCCTTATCACATTATTTTATGTCATGTTTTGCATTTTGACGTTTTGCCATCTTAGTGTCTGCTAAAAAAATGGCTAAACAAAATCTCATTTGGCTAAAGAAAATTTGAACCTTTAGCCAAATTGGCTTAACAGATTTTAGGCCCAGCGCTAGCGTAGGGAGCTGTACGACGGATCTTTCAAACGTCCACTTGGCTGGTGTAAACTGAAGATCAAGGGGCTGTACTGGAAATTCAATGTCATGGCCACATCAAACTTCAGTTTGTTGTCACTGGATACGTGCGTAGCATTGGGTCTTATACAGTATCCTGAGTACGTGAACTTGCTTGCAGAGAACTCTGTCAACCATCTGCTACAAAACTACACTGCTGCATTTGAAGGAGTTGGTTGTCTCCCAGGGGCCGTATGCATGGACCGGGACTAACCTCTTACGCCATAGCTTAACGCCTAGGCTATAGCGTAAACCCGTTAGTCGGTATGCACGAGCACTAGTTAGGCTCAATTTCCGGGGATTTCACGCGTAGTCGCGACGTATTGCTGCGCCCAAGAACCACCAGGACTAACTCCTTAGTCCATAGTGCAACTCGTGAAAAATGGCGGCCGTGATAGTTTGGCGGAGACGATTGAGGCGAAATCTTCGGCGAAATCGGATATTCCGGGATAGGAGGAATCCGCTAGAGATATTTGACGACACGGAATTGTATTCGAAGTTCAGATTTCGTCGTCACGATATTCTGAGAATTGTAGACGAGCTGAGAAATGATTTGGAATACCCAGTAACACGGCAAGGCTCTCTGCCGGCCGCATCCCAAGTGATGGTAGCATTGCGTATGTATGCCACAGGATGTTTCCAGAACTTGGTGGCTGAGACAATCGGCATTGACCAGTCC
>SDWI01001115.1:148104-170978 GCA_009193005.1 Lamellibrachia luymesi | reverse complement strand
ACGCACGAATCGTGTGTACTGACGTCAACGAGCCGCCATCACCGAAGAGATCAAAAAGAGGGAAGACATCACATTCACCCACCCACTTGTTACCGAAGAAGATCCCATCGATCCGCCCGATCGACTTCCCTTCATCGAAACTCTGTCAACGGTACCTGTACCTGGAGAACCCCGCCGAGAAGTGAAGCCACGTATGTCAGCAGAATCATCAAAACACCGAAGCCGACGGCTGCAACAAAATATAGGGTAGGGTGGGACAAAGAACCCCCTTTAGGGGAAATCGTATGCGGGAAAGAATCATTTCTGAAAATATAGTATGTGTGCTATGAATGATCTAATTCGTTATCTTACGTACATTATGTGTGTTGAAATTATTGATTTACGTAGCCTATGAAAAAAGTTGTAGTAATTTTAGAAGAGGTTGATGTGGTGCGGGTAACAAAACCACAAACGGGGCAACAACCCCCCATAGGCGTTTGCAATATATTATTTATATTCTTTTTTCTTTTCAAATATCTCCCACAACAAATCCATTATTTGTATACCACAACTATAATCGCATTAGCCTTTAAATAATTTATTTTTAAATGTTTATTCCTATTAAGGCATAATCATTTAAATATATACAATCCAATAAACGAGTATTCAGTTATAAGTGAATAATTGACAAGTTGCAAAAGAAAAACAGTTCTTATAAATGTTTACACGAAACATTTATATTATTGTAGCCTACGACAAGCAGAATGATGGTATATCAATGAAAGGATTTTGTTGACTTGTGCTTTACCTATTCCCTTCGCCACCTTGGCCGCTGTAGACTCTTTCATCTTGGGAAGGCAAAACGGTCGAACCATGTCTTGTAGACCGACGGCAGAAAGAGTGTTCATACCTGAATATATTGATATGTAAATGATTCGAACGTATGCAATTATAAGTGACCCGGATACATTGAACTGTACGTGACCCGAATATACTGAGCTATAAGTGACTCGGAAGTATTGAAATGTAAGTGACCCAAACCTATTGAACTGTAAGAGTCCCGAAAGCATTGCACTTTCAGTGACCTGAACATATTGAAGTGTAAGTAAGACAATCACATTGAACTGAAAGTGAACCGAACATATTGAATTGTAAATGACCCGAACTTATTCAGTTGCAACTGACCTGAACGTTGGTTAATTGTAAGTGACTCAAATGTATTGAATTGCAAGTGACCCGAACGCATTGAACTACAAGTGACCCGAATCTATTGGAATATAAGTGACCCGAACATACTGAACTGTAAGTGACACGAACGGATTGAATTGTAAGTGATTGTTGCTGATCCGAAAACATTTACTATAAGTGACACACACACAAAAACACACACACAAACACACACACAAACACACACACACACATACACAAAAACACACACACACACACACACACACACACACACACACACCTGAGAGCTCCACTGAAGACGGAAGCCGTGAAGAGTCCGGGAACGCCAGGGTACTCCAAGTGCTCTATGACGTACAGCGGCAGTAGCTGAAAACACAACACTCCCGGTCAATGAATCTACATCTTCGTCTTTACGTATGGACTTTTTGAATGAGTTTTTTAATAATCCTTTATTTTGTAATCATTACTCTAGTAACAGAAGGAGCCAATGCCACAAAAGTCATTGAGTCAATGCGTACTACGACACAGCTCATCAGTGTCTTTACCTGGTCTTTCTTGATAGGATTATGGCGTGTAAGCGGGTCACAGTTGCGGTACTGGGCGTACACAACAAACCCACACATGCTGCAGATAGTGAGTATCGCCGTCAATCCGGGCAAGTTCAACCACAATGCACTGCGAGAACACGAAGTCTTTCACCTTAAGACATTTCGATTTTATCGAAAATTTACATGCTTTGTAGCAACAAATGAAGCGATCATTAAATGTTTTTTATTTGACATTTCATTATATTTAGCATGTATAAGTGACATAAATTGAACAAGGAGTGATGCATTGAGTCATGCGGCATGATAATCCTCAACTTCAGAAACATTCGAAACAAAAGAGAATAGACTACGCATGTTGTGTGTGCGTGCGTGAGTGCGTGCGTGCGTGAGTGCGTGCGTGCGTGCGTGCGTGCGTGCGTGCGTGCGTGCGTGCGTGCGTGCGTGCGTGCGTGCGTGTGTGTGTGTATTTGTGACAATTGTTTGAAAACAAATATTCATAACACGAAAGTTCACATGATATGTTTACACTGTCTCACAACGCCATGTTTGTCATATTTGCTTATTTCTGTTTTTGTGGTATGATTTTAGTTTATGTTTGTTGTGTGCATATAAGCGTCGATATTCTTGGTACTGCTGTTATCACTACATATTGATGGTGCAATCACTGCCATAGATTCGTTTTGTTGAACGAACACATGGCTATAATAAGCCAGCGGCTAGACACTAACTAACAACCATGTTTGCTTACATCTGTGCGGTGCGGAGGTTCGGTGTAGACAGACAACGTTGGACCTGTGCCTGGTTCACGCCGTAAATGGACACCCAAAAGAGGCCAGCACCGAAGCTTAGGCTCCACACCGTGTGCCTGATTCTCGGATCAAGATCAAAGCTGCAACATACAATTCCATAGCGTTTCAACCGAGGACCATTGTCGTTAAATACATTTCTGCCATCACGTTCACAATTTAATAAAAACGGACAATACGATAAGTTTTTGGTTTCACGTGCCACAGACGCATTGGTACGGTTATTAGTTGCTGGAACTGATGGAATTTTAATCAGTCAATGATTTGTAGAACGTTTTTGTATGTGTCTTCAATGAGTCATAACCTATATANTATATATATATATATATATAACACCACACACCCATTAGAATACGCTGATGGAGAGGTTGGCCTAACAAGTAAGTGGGAGGTGGAATTGTTGGGTGGTAGACAAAGACTAACAATAAAAATAGGAACAACAATATAGTTCAATACGCAAATGCGACAAAAAAGCACGAGCGACTCGTAAAAAGGGGCGTTTGCAAACATCTATCAACATGTCTATCCCATAACAGGTGTGAGATGGGAGGTTGCGGCCTTGCACACCCCTCGCATAGGACGATTCAGCTGCCAGATCTAGTCAAGTTATCTGCACCACAATTAAACTAGGGTTGTTGGAGGAAATCATGAAAATACCCATTTCACAAAGGTGAAAAGTGGACATTTATAATTTACCCGAATCTGTGTTTGAAAAATGGGAACGTGTTTACAAGATGGACGCATCACAATATCTTGTCATTTTAATATAATGTCGACGATTTACTCCCAGAAGTGGATTCTGTCGCCTTCCTCCATCATCTTCCAAATGTTCCCGAAGCCTCTGTGGTCCAAGGATCCCTTAATGAGGATGGCGAAGAGGCCAACGAACATGATGCCGATCTGGAAGACGTCTGTCCACATAACAGCCTTCATGCCGCCCTGCCAACATATAGACGACGTTAGTTAATAGACGGCAACAATGACCCGATATTTATCTGCGTACTCAATAGGTGGCGTGCCAGTTTCTTCTAATTTGTCATTAACATATATAATTATAATTTATAACATGATTATTCACTACTTGCTAACCTTTTTGCTTCATATGGCCGACTAAATAGTTAATTTAGGGACGACATGGAACCTACGAGTGCTAAATACCCTCAGGAGACTATAATAAATAGGCCAACAAAGCATAGAAAAGCACGGGCGACTCATCAAACGGTGCAAATGCCTGCATCTTTCAACATTGTGGACTCACGTAGTGGCTGTCTATGACCAACCAAAACATCAGTCATGACAGACTGTCCTATGCTAACATGTTAAATACACGGTTACATATTCATGGCAGACAGTGAGGGACATGTTTTTGTCTCAATAATTTCAAAACGATGACCAAGCGAATATTTATTACGATGCGTATTGGACACATTATTAAGCGGAATCCACTAAGCGTTCCGTGAGGCTGAGATTCGGACATTGCTACAATCGTAGCAATCGGGGGTGGGGTTGACAGGAAGTGGGAGGTGCGAGGATGGCCCTAAAAATTGGTGAGAGGTGGTAGATTTACCTAACAAATGGTACGAACTAGGAGGGAGGTGGGTAGTGGGGTATCTGGGATCACGCACATGGGAGGCCAAGGGGTGGGGGTCAAACTCAGTCTTAGTAGGGATGCAACTTGTTATCACACATTAAAGTCAACTGGAGGCATGGGTCATTGCTCGTCAAAATACGCTACTGGAGGTGGGATTGATGGGAAGTGGATTCTCAAAAATGGTGGAAGGTGGGAGGTTGGCCCCCAGGTTAAGTGGGAGAAGGGAGGTTGAGACCCCTGCCACATCCCTCACTAAGCTTCACGTATTTATTACAATATTAAGGTCACATTTTAATAATACGTAAACTACATTGGCANAGGCCAACAAAGCATAGAAAAGCACGGGCGACTCATCAAACGGTGCAAATGCCTGCATCTTTCAACATTGTGGACTCACGTAGTGGCTGTCTATGACCAACCAAAACATCAGTCATGACAGACTGTCCTATGCTAACATGTTAAATACACGGTTACATATTCATGGCAGACAGTGAGGGACATGTTTTTGTCTCAATAATTTCAAAACGATGACCAAGAGAATATTTATTACGATGCGTATTGGACACATTA
Source organism: Lamellibrachia luymesi (assembly GCA_009193005.1). Taxonomy (NCBI): domain Eukaryota; kingdom Metazoa; phylum Annelida; class Polychaeta; order Sabellida; family Siboglinidae; genus Lamellibrachia; species Lamellibrachia luymesi. The sequence continues at coordinate 166,296 of SDWI01001115.1, read as the reverse complement.
TTAAGCGGAATCCACTAAGCGTTCCGTGAGGCTGAGATTCGGACATTGCTACTGTCACTGTTAACCCGGAATAGAATGATGCGCAATAATGCATTGGACATTCAAAATTATGCAAACGAACAAAAACCAAGAAATAATGCATTGGACATTTAAAATCATGCAAACGAAGAAAAGCCAACTGACCAATGCGGTGTAGAATATGCAGACGATGCCAACGCTTAGGACGGAGACCCACACGTTGAGACCCGTCACTGAAAGCAAAGACGCAACTAATAATACTGTCATTACATCAGCACATTTTGAATTATGGGTAATTATAATTATAACAGTAAACTAGCATGTGAACTACGTATTTATGCTATAAAGTAGTGTGTGGCTGTGTCTGTCTCTGTGGTCCCTCATATCTCCGCCAGTTTCGCATGTATGGGGCTCCAAACTCCAGGGGTGCAGATGTTACGAATGAGTACGTTTTACATAACCTGGGTTTATCGAGCGTTGTCTTGTATGCCGAAGATGGTGTGTGGCAAGGGGCCGATATGGGTGTACTCTGCTGTGAGATGTGGCTGCGCTGCCGTAACAGATTATACCGAAATGTAACAAAGGTATTTAGGATGGACACCCACTGGATTATTAGACTGTGACTTAATTGTTGTCGTTTCGAAACAAACCTGCTGTGTTTATAAACTTTCTGGACCGGTCATTTATTGATACTGTGCTTTGTATGTACGTNTTTATATATATATATATGAATACATATTGGTAATTAGGAAGACGAAGAAAAAAGGTGACTTACCGATATTCAGGGCGAGGGCAGGGGTATAGAGTGCAAGAGCCATGTACATAATCTATTGGGGTAGAAAAGCACAAACTAACAAGTTGACCGAGCGACTGACGAGCTAACGAATGAAAGAGCGAGCGAGCGAGCGAACGAACGAACGAACGAACGAACTAATACTTAATTCAATACATTATTGTGCTATAACTTTCAATGACGGATGTTTGTGCGTGCGTGCGAGCGTGCTTGTGTGCGTGCCAGCATGCGTGCTTGTGTGGATTCCTGAGTAGAACAGGTATTACGTAACACTTACCATGTTTATAATGTACATGATGCTAACAATCAGTCGAATCCCTCGATCATATCTCATCTCCAGATACTGCAACGAACCACATAAAGCTGTGGAAACTATGAGCATTGTAATGTGTAGTTGTCAGAAGTTGGATGTCCAGAGGGACATGATGCAGGACTGGCAAGTTGCCCTTTGGCTGTTCATGATTTGTGTTCAGATTAATATGTCTCTTTTTAAAATGTCCAATTAGAACATGGAACATTCAAACAATATTCATTCATCGTTTTCCAATTTGTCATAAGAAGCACAAATGATAACATCTTCATACAACATTTCTGTCCTTTACAGTAGTCAACAGCTGGATATAACGGGTTGGGCTTTCAAGCAGTATGCTTACACTATGTATGTTTAATTAATTGTTTTCCTGCCTGTTCATCAATAATCGAGGCAATATATGTCCAAGAAATTGCAATTTTTTCTTATCTTTTCCAGTAATTGTCTTTGTTGCTCTGTTTTTTGTTGCTCTGTTCTTTGTTGATCTGCCCTCTGTAGAATTCTTCAGTTGTAACGTGTTGTGTCCAAGAAATGTATGTTTTTTTCCCGTGGAACTATAATTCTAATCTGCTAGTCTATCCTCCACACACATATGTTAAACTGGTACATTTGTACACTGGTAAACGTTGTGTTGTGTGAGCAATCACTTCCTCTTAACGGATTATTCTGAAATTTTAACACAGTCGTTTTCTCATCAAACCATACAATGTTTGCCTATACCCAAGGTTGTTTGAAGAAAATTGTTTTAGACTCAATGATATATTCACACACACACAAGCACGCACGCACGAACGCACGCACGCACGCACGTGTTGTGTGAGCAATCACGCATGCACGTGTTGTGTGAGCAATCACTTCCTTGGTCATCAATTATCGAGACAAAAACATGTCCCTCACTGTCTGCCATGAATATGTAACCGTGTTTTTAACATGCTGAGTGCTTGCACTTAGCATAGGACAGACTGTCATGACTGATGTTTTTGGTGGGTCATAGACAGCCACTACGTGAGTCCAAAACAGGTGGTTAGATGACAGGCTGGCTGATGGCCCAACAAATTTAACCATGATGAAAAATCTGCAGTCCCCCGATGAAAAAATCGGCTAANTCACCTCGAAGACGCTGGTTAACTTGAGGTTGTAGAAGACAGGCAGAAAGAAGTATGCAGCGAGGGGGATCATGATGACGTATCCGATCCACACCATCCAGTACTGAGTCCCGAACACGTACATCTCGGCCGGAGTCCCGAGCACGGCGATGGCCGACATGAAGCTAGCGAGCAGTGACAGTGACACCGGCAGCACGCCCATGTTACGGTCGGCCATGAGAAATTCCTTCGTCGTGTTCTGTTTGCCGCCCGTGCAGCCGTAGTACAGTCCGATGCACACCGAGACGACCAACATGAGAACGAAAACGGCGTAGTCCCATTTCGTGAACATCGTGGATCAAGTAAGCCTTGTCTAGTTGTTGATATGCCGTTGTTTAGAGTTGTCAAGTTACTTGGTCTGTGGCACCTGCCTGTGACCGCACAAATGTTCGCTGCACTACATAAACGCGTTGTTATCACACTACGTCACACACAACCCGTACGAAACTAAAGTCACGCTTGGCTGGACAGGCGACATCAGTGTGCCTTGCTGAACGTCTTTCTCCAAAAGCCATGTGTCTCTTTAATACCGTTTGGACACGTCTATATGTTACATTGAATTAATCGTATTGTTGACACCATCTCAATAACGACGGAATATTAATGATAAAATAAAATGTCTTGTAATATTAATATATTATATTATGCATACATATAAATATATCGAGAGGAAAGCGATAAGAAATATCTTGTTGATGGTCGAAGCTTGGGCAGTTTCTTGTACTAGGTGGGTGATTCATCCACCTGTATAAATGTTAACTTGGCAATTGTTAATCTGTGCAGTGATTGTAGCGAGGCTGACTAATTCCCAGGGGGACGGAATCCCGCTTTATATAAGAACACACTTATCTGAATTTTTGACGTTATTGTGTCGTATAAATATAGAACTGCTGTCTGATAATTTGCCCTTTGGCTGTTGTGTTGCATTGTTTGGGATCAGATTACGTGGTGTCAGACAGACCGGCTTTGTTGGAATGCATAATGAATACAGAGCACAGTGACGTGGTTAATTGAGTAATCGGTTCTAGTTCGTCGTACCCAATTCGAGCAGAGTTTTCCTGTGTTGTTCCATTCACCCATACCAATTATATTATTGCATTCTATATAACAGATATACTTGTGTTACTCGACTGTACAATGAAGATACCTGGGGTGGAATAAACAGCGGTATAAATTGAATTGCCAACGAACCATCTAATATGGTGGAAAGTTGACATGAGAGTGCAATATGCAATTTTGTCCAAAAGACGAAATATCTTTTTGCGAGCAAGTCGCTGTCCGCCGAGCAGACAGCTATACATGTGAGGCATGGAGAGGGGTATTTGGTGGCGCCACCTCTATTATTAAATATAACTAAGTCCATTCAAAGCAGCCCGACCGGTAATCACAAGGTGGCGCCAAGGTACCGCCCAGTGTTTGCACGTGGCCCGTGATGACAGGTGATTGGCGGAGGGCAACTTTGTGCTGGACGAGAAGTATTTCAAATTCGGTTGCCGCTTCTGTCTTGTACAGAAAGCAACGTTGCGTTTACGCTCTGCTCTAAAATATGCAAAGTCGTTGTCGTCTTGTGCGGGTTGTTCACAAGCTACATCTCATCTGATATATAGAAGGTGAGTGTATCCGACATGGAACGCATGTTGTTATTAGGACACTCATGTGTTCACCGTTTGGATGCTTTTATGAAAGCTACCGATCGTGTGAATTTTTAGTTCGACGAATGTAGAACGACTTGTAGAATGTTCGGTATCGGCGGGTTGAGGATTGGTGGTATATTTTCGCCAAGAATGATAAATAAAGTTGCAACATTCAGACCTGGACTTTTGATGATTGAAATCGGGACAAATGATATTGACGCTTCGTGTGTGACCATGGATGAACTGGCAAATACTGTTTTTCGATTTACGAAGTTGTGTCTGAGCGACTTTGCCGTGTGCAAAGTGATCTTTTGCCCCGTGGCCCTGGACGTTTTCTAGCACGGTCGGTCTACTTTGAAAGTTACCGCGTGGCTTTGAATGAGGTTTTGGCTGCACTTTGCACCACCGATTCCCGCGTGTCCTTGCTGACTCACCAACGGATTCCGAATGTGGCGGAATTGTTACGTAATGGCGTGCATTTGTCAGACCAGGGTCTCAAACGGTACTACTTCTCGTTGAGAAGAGGCATTGTGGCAGTTTTTAGGGAGTTGCCGTGATTAAATAGTTTTTGTTGTTGTCGTTTTTATACCGAAATGGGGTTAGTAAAGCACTTCCCCTCCAGTTACAGTACAGTGACGACGGTGTATATTGTCTGCCTATTTACCTTGTATAAATTATAACATACTTCAGGGGTATAAAGTAAGCGTTTTCCATACGTGTTACAATGGTTGTTGTGCCACTTTACGAGGGAAATAGTTGGAATTTCTTTCGGCGTTGCATTTCAGAATGGGGCACGGGCGGCAGCCATTTTGTTTAGACAGCCGGCATTACAAATTGGGTCAGTAACCTAGCACGTGGATTGCTCGGGGGGAGCCAAGTTGGATTAGTCAGGGCAGGTCACCGCGACTGCCGCGGGTTTTCAAAACTAGCATGGGGTTATTTATAAACAAGTTGTGGTTGCTTTGAGGAATTGTAATCAATTAATTGATAGCTATGCGTCTTGATGGGTCCAAGTTGGGTAAAAAAATTGTTTTGTGTGGATTTCGGCCACTTAAGAAACATGATAAATACCAATGTAAATTATGTTATGGCGACGCGTGCACTGAAAATTATTATGCACAATTAAATGGCATTCAGAGTTGTGGATTTGTTTCACTTACCCAAAACGGAATAGGTAAAGCTAGTATGTTTAACAGCATGAACTTGATTCCAGTGTGATATAAACCACCAAAGTTGAATGTGGAGCAGCCGGATATACATTGTAATATATTTGTGAATTTCATGTTGTCCAGTGATCAGCTGGTGTGGGCATATTTGAATATATATGTGTGTGTCTTTATCTTTATCCACATTGGGTCCTCCGGTGCGAAGATAAATTGATTATAGGTGTGATTTTTCAAAGTCGGTCCTCCGGTGCGGAGATGCATTGAACATATATGTGATTTTCCCTGTGGTCCACAGTTGGTCCTCCAGTGCAAAGATGAATTGAATATCTGTGACTTCATTTGTCCACATTTGGTCCTCCGGTGCGGAGATGAATTGAATATGTGTGACTCCCTTGGTCCACGTTTGTACTCTGGTGCGGAGATGAATTGAATATGTGTGACAACTTTTGCCCACATTTGGTCCTCCGGTGCGGATATGTATTGAATATATGTATATATGTGACATTTCCTTTGTTCACAGTTGGTACTCCGGTGCGGAGATACATTGAAGATATAAGTGTGCTTTTTCCCATTTATCTTCAGTATAGGGCAATGCAGTTCGCCAGCCCCCCTGTTGCCTAGGTGTATTTCTTGTCTCCTTTCGAAGGCGCTTGAGTGATGGAACACTGAGCGACCATTGCACCAGGGATGGGTGTAGGCGGTGGGGGGGGGGGGCGTCCAGCAAGGTATATGCTGGTCCGTTTGTGGCTTGCATTGATGCATGGCTTTGGTTTGTAGTATGCCGAAAGTCACAAGGCCGAAGGCAGCGGATGAGGCGTCGATGGAGGAGGAATCTCCACCTGTGCAGTCACCTAGTGTCGAACCGGCTTTGTATAACATTGCCGTTACAGTCACCTATGCTCCAAGTGTAAACGACCTGGCCACAGTCTCTCAACCTGTAGAGTCCAGAGTAAAAAACCCTTAACAGCCACATCAACCAACAAAGTCTGAACCTGTAAATACAGGTCATGCCCTGCCTACACCTGTCAAACACAAGGTCCTCGAATGTATGTTACAAGGTTATGATTGCAGATCAAAGACAGCTCTCATCTTGGGTTTTAAATCTGGCTTTATGATAAATTTATCCATTGACACCGATCCCCGGAAAGGTCTTTATGAAAATAACAAATCTGTCAATGACAATTTATCCTTCGTCCAGACTAAGCTTGACAAAGAGAAAGCGCTTGGTAGAATTGCTGGTCCCTACCAGAATGCCCCTCTATCCAACATGGTTTTCTCACCTTTAGTTCCAAAAAAGGAGCCAGCGAATTTTCGTCTCATTCATGATTTAAGCTACCCCAAATTCAGTAAATTTTCACATTGCTCCAGAATGCTTGTTGATTGTATTCGCATTATGTAGGAATTGGGAAAAGGGTGTTTGGTAGCTAAAGCAGATATCAAGGATGCTTTCAGGATCATTCCCGTTTCTCCCCTTGATTATCGCCTGCTAAGTTTCAAGTTTAAAGGACAATTCTATTTTTACATATGTCTGCCAATGTGTGGCAGCAAGTCGTGTCAGACGATTGGGTCATTGTCAAAAGCAGTGCACTGGATATGTTTACATGAAGCAAAGATTTTGCACATCATCCACCTTACTGATGATTTTTATCTTTTTCGGAAAGACCATTTCACGTTGTCAGTTATATTTGGACAGGTTTTTTGAAATCTGCCGTATGATTAACATTCCCATGAAACACTCCAAAACGGTGTTACCTACTTCCAAAGTTGTCCTTCACGGGATTGAAGCAGATTCAGTAGCACATAATAAGCTTCCCCAAGATAAACTGTCAGCGCTTCGTGCCAAGCTCATTGCAATGTCTAAACGCAAAAAGGCTTCACTGCGTGAGGTAGAGTCCTTGGTTGGGTCCCTCCAGTATTCCTGCAGAGTCATTTCGCCTGGCAGAACATTTTGTCGTCGCCTCATAAACCTAACTTTAGGCATGTCCTAAACCAAACCACTTGATTCGGCTTAATCGCGAAGCGCGGAAGGATATCAAGGACTGGAATTTCTGGAAACGTTTAATGGTACCATGTCTTTCTTGCCAGTTGTCTGGACTTCGTCAGATGTCTTTCACCTTACAACATATGCTAGCGTTTTCGCGTTTGGTGCAGTTTTTGGAAATGAGTGGTTACAAGGTAGTTTCCCGGTAAGTTGGTCAGCAGTCCACATCTCTGTCAAGGAGCTGTTACCCATTATTTTAGCTATGCATTGCTAGGGCTCCACTTTCGCAAATCGCCGAATCTTTTTCCTTTCCGGTAACTCTGCAGTGGTGGATGTGATAAACAAGCAAACAGCAAGATATGTTAGCTTGATGGATGTTATTCGCGAGCTAGTTGTCTTGTGTATGTCGTACAACATTTGCAAGATGAATGTGGTAGCAGATCATATCTCTCGGTTACAGGAAGTCAGGGCAAGGGTAGTGCAACCAACACTTGCTCCAGATAAGGTGCCACTTCGAACTCATTGGCTGTCTTGGCGAAAGCAGCAATAGCTACTATTGATCGGGCCAATACCCTACGCACTAGAGCAAGGTATCGCAACAACTGGCGACATTTTGTGAATTTCTGTCGACACCTTAAAGAAGGCAAGCAGCAATTTCTCCCAATTTCTCCCTATCTTGTTTGATGTTTCTGTTAAGCACTTTGCAAGGAAAGGCACCAAGTACAATTCGTACATATTTAGCGGCTATTGTGGATGTCCATAAATCAACAGGTTTCATTGACCCAACTACTTTTTCACTAAACACATGCGTGGCGTTGCTAAACACAGTCCGAGTATAGATATGCGTAGTCCTCTTTCTACACATGATTTTAACAAATTAGTTAAGGCACTGTCAGCAACTGGGCGTATTTCTTTCACTTTGTTCAAAGCCATGTTTTCATTAATGTTCTTTGCTTTTCTCCGGATCATCGAGGTAACAAAAGGGGAACCTAATATTAACATGAGTCAGTGTCATGTAACAACGTCAAAGATCAAACTTACTTTTTTGTCTTATAAACACAGTACAGGCCGCCTTTTCAAATTAGACATTCAACCCACAGATGGCAGCACATATCCCCACAGGTTGCTGAAAAAGTATGTCAAATTACGGGGCCATGATGGTGGGCCTTTGTTCAGGTTTTCGGACAAGCTTCCATTGTCTCGGTCATATTTCTCTAGCATGTTGAGGAAGGCGGCAACAGCTGCAAAGCTGGACGCTAAACAGATCTCACCTTCCTTTCGCATTGGTGCCACAACTTGGGCTGCGAAAAGGGGGTTTAGCACCGAGCAAATTAAGGCAATGGGTCGATGGCGCTCCACCTCATTTGATAGTTACATTATAATTAAATCATTTGCTTCACCAATCAAGAAGCCATAACTAAATTATCACTGTTGCATTTTGTCTGCCAAAAAATGTTGTGTTGTTTCAGGGCGGCTCGTCTGGTGGTTGGACCTGGCGCTGATCGTGAGGCGAGAGGTGCTTGGTCTAGCTGCTCGCGAGGTGCTGTCCCTTGACTGTGTTCTCAGTTGTGTCTTTCAAAGCATATGTGCGGGAAGTGTGACCGTTTAACGCATGTTGTTTAACATTGGAACACTAATTGTTTAATTATGCCTGGCGCTTCGCCTGGGGTGGGGTGGTATCCCTCGTGCCGTGGGAGGTGGGGGATCGAGTACCCCAGCCTTTCTATTTGTACATGTATGTGTATGGATAATCAACTTGGTAATTACGTCCCTACTATGGCACCTGTGACCAATTGTGATTGTAGGGGCCCTTCGGCATTCCATGCCTATGATTACTGTATTAAATAAATGGATTGCCATTTTCTCACTCATACATGTTTTCAGTTATGACATATATGTACAGAAACTAGCTCAGGCTCCACACCAGTTTATGATATCATTAAGAACAGGCAGTTAGATTAAGTAGGGAAATTACATTTAATGACATAAGACGCAGGCATGCGAAATATATATTATTTACTTATGTTTATTTGTAATGATTTCGACTAGTCCCATTAAAAGTCCAGGAGCCTTTTTTCATAGGAGGTCAAATAAGGAAAATCTTCAAAAATCTCTACAGAAAAGGTTTGACTTTACATGGTGTTAGACTATACTCTACAGAACACCCCCAGGTAGTATGTTGTTTCAAATTGTGGTATCATAGCAATTATACAGGTCACTATGCATGCCAAGGGACCGTCACTGCGGATCCCTACAATATAGACGGAGGGGGTAAGGTAAAAGTGAATATTTTTGTCCAGATTCAACTTATTCTCAATATTTAGATATCATTGGCTTCGTTGTATAATTCTCTGTCCGAATATGTACAACAATTTAAATCTTCGGTGCATTATACAACCACTAGGGGTATAAATCACAAACAAATCAAATATTATGACCGTTTTTGTTACACGGCTCTCAAATGGAGGTCCATCAAAATAGTAGGTTCCAATTTCTTGTCAATGCTGTAGATAAGCTATATAGTGATTTCCTGACCAGTCCATGAAAAAAGAGTACATAACTTTCTAGCACGTCCTTCAGTGAACGCCAACGCATCAATTTTATTATACACTTCGTCACTTCATGCTATTGCTACCAAGAGTTATTAAGAGCGTAGAAGTAGTTGTTGATGTGTTTTGGTATGTTTATTATAGGTAGGGGTGCACTATATTATATTAATAGCCAATCGATTCTTAACTAACAGTTATGGCAGTCGGTGCTTGTCGCACACACGGTAAATTTCACAGTACAGCACTGACAAACTAATCAAGTCAGAGATCAATGACTGTCAGGGCGTATCAGTCCGGTCACCTAGTATCATGGATCTAACTCTAACAAAATCAAAGTCTTTGATACCAGACAGCTTTTACTGGCTAATACACTGGGTCAACGCCAAACCAGAAAATGAAGGTGAACATGAGATTTCATCGTCATCAGACGAAAGACGTGTTCTGATGCAGCCTCAGGATGTTGTACACTGTGCGACTCATGCTAGAACCAACATGTCCAAGCATGTGACCTTGGGAAGTGCAGTTAATTTTATGACGAGGTTAAAGCCGGTCATTGATATGTTCAGAGAAATGGGCCACTGTTACTTCTACGATGATGTAGAGGCAATGTCAGAACGTAATAACATCAATGACGAGACTCTTGATGGAAAGAGAATAAACCATGCCACGACACTGCTCCTCTATCAGCGAGGGCAGTTTGGTCCAGCCCCCATGCCGAAGGTCTACGCAGACCAACAAAGAGGAAACGGTCACTTCAATCCACTGGTGTAGGCCAATCCGCCAGACAGTACAGCGTACGGAAATTGGCCTACAGTTACCAGTTTCTCTTGGAAGAAACAAGCCAATTGGTTAAAATTGGCCTGGGGCCGTTGTTTTGCGACAGTCGAAGCCGCGTACATGTATTGGAAATGTGTCTTTTAAGGCGATATGGAGACGGCAGAAAAAATGGTAGCCACACGAACCAGACTACAGGCGAAATATCTTAGCAAGACCATCCGAGAGAAGACGCATTTACGAGCACTATGGAACGAAGAGAGACGACCGATCGAGTACTTAATCGGGATTAAATTGCGCGATACAAAACTACGCAAGCGGTTGCTAGACACGCAGCAATCACCGTTAGAGGAATGCGTGAGAAGCAGGGAAGGTTTCTGGAGCATGCTTACCTACACTGGTCAGCCAGGGCAGAACGTACTCGGACAGATACTCATGGATCGACGTGAGTTCATAAAAAAAATCCAGACTCTCCGCGAAACGTGTCCAGACGCATTGACAGGTGATAACGACCAGACGCAGCGGTATACATAGGAATGTGCGCCATCAATACAACACGCATACCAACGGTCGCAACTGGAGAGATAAGAAAAGCGCGCTTGTATGAGCGGTCGGCTATATAAGGCGAGCCACCACTCCAACGGTCATAACCGCTCTCTCTCTCTCTCTCTCTCTCTCTCTCTCGATCAACTGACTTCCCGACTTCACGTTCGACAGCGCATGGCCACTCAGCACTTCGTCGAGTCGCAGACAGCACAGGTGATGAAACTGACTCGTCTACAAAATGAGGTGAGTAACGGAACCTATAAATTTACACGACCGTTAAAAATACTCAATTGCCCCACATAAGATAACTACATCGTGTACGCATCGTGTCCGCAATGTCTCAAAGGCGTGCAGGTACATAGCAATGGCTACTTTTGTCCTGTTCATGAATGGCAAAGAGTTCCCGTGTACAGGTTCGTCCTGCGTATCCTCCTAGCGGACTGGATAGGATCAGAGTGTTAGTCAATCGTGTTCGATGACACAGCAGCAAAAGTGCTGGGATTCATTGCCAACATCTACGTCGCTATAAAGTCACACGAAGAGCGGTATGTCTCACTGTCGCTGTGCGAGGGGCCCGTGTCATGGTGACCACTAAGAAACGCATAAAGGGCACGTATGTAAACTACACCGTGTCAGAACTGGAAGTGTTAGACGGACCATTCTCTTTGTAGGAAAACAAAGAGAATGACATCAGCAACACTAGCATTGTAGACCCTGATGACGAGACGATGGCTGTCGGTGTTGAAAAGGTGCAGGAATTGCTTGACACCTATGAACAAGTCTTCCTAATATCCTCCTCCTCTTCTACTGCATCCACACAACCCCTGTGGTCAGACATCGAGGGTGATGATGGTCATCATACCACCGCTGCTGACTCTGCTTCTACTGTCATAACCATAGACAGCAGCAGCAGCAGCAGCGACGGTAAGTAAAATAGATAAAATATGGAATCGTACGGATGCCATGTTGAATCAAAAGACATTCGATGTAGCGGTAGTTGAGGCCTGCCTTCGTTATACGTGCGCCGAGGTGGTTCGTATATTGGATCTGTCGGACGATGAGAATTACGTACCGTCATCCGGTTTGGTCAACCACGTCCTGCGTTGGGTTGTCATAGCGTTTACCGAGAGATTTGAGAAAATGCAATGGTGTCTCGATATGAATGAGAAGGTCAGAAATACAATCGCCAGTCAATACAAAGTTATGTGCCCTGTTAGTTACAATGACAGTGACTAAGCAGGTGTTCTTTTGTGTTCATATGTCCAAATCAGCAACGGTTTACAGCAGCTGAGGAAGGTATATGAGGATGAGGATGAAAAGACTGCGGCTGCGATGGCAAGGAAACGAATAACACCGCCGTTGGCAGAAAACGAACTGCAGTGGTATTTGTCATCCGTTACATCACCACCGCCTCAGCTGTCGCCAGCACCTCTGACGCCAGCGGTGACGTCAACAACGTCATCCTTGACATTACCGCCACCACCACCGCCTCACCTGTCGCCAGCACCTCTGTCGTCAGCAGTGAGGTCAACACCACAGTCCCAGCCGTCGTCACCGCAGCCATTATCGGAGATCTTCAGTTCATCTTCACCATCATACGATCTATTTGAGCCGACGTCACCACCGCCTCAGCCGTCGTCACCGCAGCCGTCATCGGCGATCTTCAGTCCGTCTTCACCATCATACGAACTATTTGAAGATAGTCCGACATCACCATCGTCATCAACCCTATTGCTGTCGTATCAGCTCATGCCGATGCTGACAATTGAACAATCGAAAATAATGTAAGAGGAGGCTATAACCAACCTCGTCATGAAAAAAGCACGGGCACACCTCTGACAGTCGCTCAAGCCACCCACGCTATATGCACCACTGTGGCCGAGAGTCTACTGTCAGAGGACCTACAGACATACATAATACAGGGCATTGCATGCATCAACCCATGGCTACTATGATAACACACANTGACATTATATAAAAGGTTGTTCTTAATAGCATGGCGGGCTATCATTAGGACCACTCAATGGTCTTAGTTGGGTCCAGCCAGTGCTGCAACAGTAGTAAGAACAAATGACATTATATAAAAGGTTGTTCTTACATAGCATGTCGGGCTATCATTAGGACTCAGTGGACTTTACACTTCACCCCCTGGCAGACCTGTTCATTCCAACACCAACTCAACTTCTCTGGGAAGCATTCAGCCATGCTACAATCACTGCACAAAGACCATTAAAAGATGTGTTTTGTGGTCATACAAGATTCTAAGGTGTTTCGTCTAAAATATTTTCTTAAATCATGACATATCTATATCACTATATTCAAAATCAGCAAATGTATATAAGAGTTTTGGTTAGAAAAGCTCCCCGCCTGAGGACGTACCGTGACATTTGTGACATCAGTGAACTGTAGACCGAAGTAGTCGGTCTCAATGAGGTCCAGGTGATAGAAGACCTTCTCGTATAGCTCTTGGCCAAGGCTCTTTTTCTGAAACAAACACAACATTTATCACAACAGAGTATTAAAGGTGAAACTCCTTAAGTTATGCCGTTTAAAACCACTCTATTGATAGGTCTGTTTTCAGTGCCTTCTATCAGTGGCAAATGACACACAGAGGATGTCTAGTGAATGGACAACTAATGATGGTTAACACTTGTCATAACACATGTATGGGATCATAGACACATGATCATAACATGCATGTGGTCACAACTGACACATGGTCATAACATACACATGGTCGCAATGGACACATGGTTAAAACATATACAGTCACAATGGAAACATGGTAATAACATACACATGGTCACAATGGACAAATGGTCATAACATACACATGGTTACAATGGACGCATGGTCAAAACATACATAGTCACAATGGCCACATGGTCATAACATGCATATGGTTACAATGGACGCATGGTCAAAACATACACATGGTCAAATTGGACACATGGTCACAATATACACATGGTCACAACGGACAAATGGTCATAACATACACATGGTCACAATGGATGCATGGTCATAACATACACATGGTCACAATGGATGCATGGTCATGACATACACATGGTCACAATGGACACATGGTTATAACATACACATGGTCAGAATGGACAAATGGTCATAACATACATATGGTCACAATGGACACATGGTCATGACATACACATGGTCACAATGGACAAATTGTCATAACAATCACATGGTCACAATGGACACATGGTCATAACAATCACATGGTCACAATGGACACATAGTCATAGTGGATGCTTGACCATAACAACTGCATTAAGCAGACGCTTGTCCATAGTAGACGACTGGTCATAACAGATCCCAGACCATGGTGGACAACTGATTGTTATGGACATATGTCTACAGTGGCTGTTTGACTTTAATGTCACCTCATTTTGACAGATACAATGTCAACCCACCTGACTGTGCCGCTGTTACATTTAATTACAATCACAGACACTGTCTGTAACAGTTGCATTCCCCAGGTTTTTGTAGTTAATATTACACAGCCCTTTTGATATGTACCATTAGGCCATTCACATTTCTAATTCAAATAATGATTTTTCTAAATTATTAGTTGTCGGGTTAGACAAACCTACAGTTCTAAGTAGAAAGCTGGAGAATAAAATGCACTTGAAAGTCATCAACTTGCAGTACATAATTAAACAACAATGACAGAAATATACTTGGCCTTTCTATAAGCCAGTCTGACTCAACATCTCCCTGAGCAAATCCACCTTTAGGGCCCATATCAAAGCCTGTACAAAATGTATATGTAATATTTATTGACTAAGAAAATGTGCCAGATTTGAATAAATTACATTTAGCATTTTTGGTGATCAAACAGAATAGCAAAACAGGTTACAGAATTACTTCTATTAATTTAGGGAATTATAAAGCCATAGATTTGATAAATTTAAGTAGGTCAGATAGTATGATATCCAAACACTGGAGAGATCGCCAGGTCATCTTACTAACACACACACACACACATCTGTTCACATTAAACCAGATTTATAACTATGATAAGCTGATGTGATTCATCTATATTTCAGAAGTATCTTGAACAGTGATTTATATCAGAGTTAAAGCACAATACAGCAACAACGGCCCTCATAATAGCTGCAGCTTCAATCTACACAGGCTGCCTGAGAGAGACACTAACAACAGGCAGTGACTCAGAGGGTAGACATATTGTGTAAAGTACTTCATTTCACCTGACACCTTTGCACCAAGGTCCACTATCAGACCTGCCATTGGACAGATTTCCCATATGCAATTTATTGATTTTGGGAGGTACAGGGCCATATCCATTTTTTACATATTTGTTTCAAATAAAAAATCATGATGAAGAATGTTATTTTCTTGTATTCATGACAAACTTACCGCTAGGCAGATTTTCTGTGAAACCTAGTGGTCTTGTTTGTTGTAGGAACATTTTGTAGCGTGATACTGATAGGATAGGTGGCGAACTCTGTTGGAATTTGAATGCCATAGGCTGATTAACTAATGACAAATATTACAGTGTATACGGATCTATAAATACAGAATTTCAAGTAAAAAATACAGATTAAAAAAAAAGTGGCATGTACAAGATTATTGCTTTATTTCACCTGCTGCCTTCTCATGAAGAACCACTGATAACAGCAGTGGCCAATCAGTCTGATAACAGCAGTGGCCAATCAGTCTGATAACAGCAGTGGCCAATCAGTCTGATAACAGCAGTGGCCAATCAGTTTGATAACCCTCCCTCCACATTCTTTCTACTCTCTGATATATGAGGTATTTTTGAGGGGATGACTCAGAGAAATGTATGAGGGCTGTATGAACTGCCCCTCCCTCCCACCCACTCCAACCTTACATCCCTAGTGTGTCCCATTAAATCACTGGAGCTTACTGGGTTTATTTACAACTGGTCCTAAATGGAAGTGCACTCCAGGGAGACTAGTCATGTCACTAGGGGTTGACTCAAAACTGTGATTTTAAAAAGGGAATTCCTTTAAAAAAGACATTACTACACAGACACATTCCATGCACTTCCCACTGACTGGGCTTAAGTTCCACACGCTGATGAACGTGTGCTGATGTTCAAGTTGTAAATGCATAATTTCTTTACTACAGATGTGCGAAATGACCCTGATAGGTGTGTGTTGACTGGTCTGGATTGAATATTTTTAAAGGGTGACACAATTATAACATCACTGACCCACATAGCACAGTTTCTGTGTGTCCTCATTCAAATGACACCTGTACATGCGTCACACAGGCCAATGTAGTAGGCACTCGTCTGCAAAATGCATTAAATGCCAAAATCACTTGAATCGAGTTCAGAGCAGTTGTTGCTATCAAGTTGATAACGATGGAGGTAAAAGTGTCTTGCATGAAAATGCATTACATGCTATGCCATTGACTGGTAAAATAACAGTTTTTGCTATCTAATCGTGTCATAAAATTATGTTTTAACCCTGTATGATTATCATACAGCAATATATAATTATGCTGGTTAACAGATTGTAAGAACCAGTATCATTATGAATCTCCGAAGCATATTTCAACTACAGAAATAATTGGGTTAAATCAATACATGACTATAGCTTGTTACTATCAGTATGGTGAGGAATGTGCCCTGGTGGCTGTTTACAGTTAGCTGTTAGATATAGACCCACACATGGGCTTTATCATTCCCCATACAAGATCTCATCACCAGAGAGTGATTTACAAGTTCTTACCAACCACACAAATTCCCAGTAAACCACTGAAATTTGCAGTCAATGCTAGTCTGCTTCAGTTGATGCCATCTAGAGTCAGAACAGTCAATGCTAGTCATACTGCTTCGGTTGATGCCATCTAGAGTCAGAACAGTCAATGCTAGTCATAATGCTTCAGTTGATGCCACCTAGAGTCAGAACAGTCAATGCTAGTCATACTGCTTCAGTTGATGCCATCTAGAGTCAGAACAGTCAATGCTAGTAATACTGCTTCGGTTGATGCCATCTAGAGTCAGAACAGTCAATGCTAGCCATACTGCTTCAGTTGATGCCATCTAGAGTCAGAACAGTCAATATTTGTCTCACAAGAAGCTTGCGTATAAACCACACAGATATGTGCATGTATGTGCAACAACATAGGTTGATGTCACGCATGCATCACCATGCACAAGCACATACCAACGTATGTACCTCGTTATAACTGGATTATCGAAGTATGGTTTTACAGACTTTGACTTTCTAACAGATAATTCAATGCCTTTGCACTATTTGACAATGTTCCCACGTGTGGTATCATATGAATACATGCAGGAGAGCCTGTTTGCCAGCCAGTCTGTCCTGACTGCAATATTCAACACATTCAATATTCACCAGACAAAGGACTGCAGCACTGAAGGCCACTGACAATCCATCAACACTACTGGCTTCCACTACTTACTCAAGTTACATAAGTTATTCAATAATTCATAACCTTATTATATATAGCATTGCTGACTCAAATTGGAAATAACTTTGGTGTCTGATAGCATGGCTGATTAAGCCATTGGGGTCACTGACCATTTTTGGTCACCTCATCTAAGCTCATTGACCGGACACAATTGTATTAACTATTCACTGAATCTGCAGTTTTGTTGCGTAATAAGAAACATGGCTATGTTTGTCTGGTATTGTTGCTAATTTATAATAATTTTATAAATAATTTAATGCACTTGCTAATGTAAATTGTAAATCCTAAAGTAGCACTGCAAGGAGGTAAGACCATTATAGTCAAGCAATATCACACAACCATGTCTACAACCATATCACCACAGTGGCTGGTGAGAACTGGGGGTCCGAAGTTGGTTTCTAAGAGCATATCAGGGGCCAACATATACTCAACATAAGCCCACCCAAAATAGGGGAGCCTGCCCCCCCCACAACCACCAATCTATCCTTCTCTTTCAAAACTTGATATAACTGTGGACATGTCCCCCAATGCCTACACATAAACAACCAAAGGAAGCCCCTGCTGCACCCAGTTCACTGTGAGGACATTCTCCTGAAGGGTCAGTCTCCCAGTGCTAGGGCTCCTAATAATAATAAAACTTTATTTTGACACCATCAAATCCGGGGCTACTGCCCCGTTCACGGGTGTGTACAGGCATCAGTTCACACGACACAAACTTGTCTAGCCTAGGGTTCTAGGGCTCCTAGCTTAGGGTTCTAGGGCTCCTAGCCTAGGGTTCTAGAGCTCCTAGCCTAGTGTTCTAGGGCTCCTAGCCTAGGGTTCTAGG
>SDWI01001115.1:117573-129671 GCA_009193005.1 Lamellibrachia luymesi | reverse complement strand
GCCTAGTCGACTCTGGAAGGACTCCAGTGAAGGGGCTGAGGAGATAGAGGTTGGGAGGTGGTTCCACTCAGATACTGTACGAGGGAAGAAAGAGTGAAAGAGGGCAGGGTGTTGGATTTGTTCCTGATGCAGGCGTTGTGCTCCTCTAGTCCTTCGGTCAGCATGGTGGAAGAAATTTGCTGGGTTGATGTCTACGAGGCCTTTGTTGATTTTGTAGAGCATCCCCAGGCGGATCTGTCATTTACACATTCAAATTAAAGCATGTGTTTGAATTTCCAAAGACCTTGACTATAAAATGAATTTTCAAAGACTTTGACAATAAAGAACATGACTACAAATTGAATTTTCAGACCGTGACTATAAAAGAGCATCTACATATACTAAAATTACCAAGTCTAGCTTACCATCGACTCAGGAGACATGATAGAATTAAATAAGACATTACCAGGGAAATATGATGCTTCAGGTTCATTTAGTTTATGTATTTAGTGATACAAGAGGACATAACCTAAAATACATACCAAAAAGATACAGATTAAACATAAGAAACTATTCATTTGTACACCAATGCACAGACATATGGAACAGCTGCCCAAAGACTCTGACTCCATCTATCCAATATTTTGAGGGAAAAATAAACAAGTTGTGAAGATTCACTGACGACACCATCTTATCAAACTAGATTATACTGGCTCATCCCTATTCTGGAAATTGTCAGACCATGTGTACAATCAGACCATGTGTACAATCAGACCTGACAATAGCCATAAATGAAAAAGCTGGCATAAGAGGCAGAAATGACCAAATAGCCAGATTCCTGTAAGAACCTGTCTGGGAGTTGATTCTCCAGATAATAATGTCGCGTTGAATAATGTAAATACAAAAAAAATGTTTAACCAACACCTGAGGTGACGTCACTCGAACATATACTTAAGTCACTACAACAAGCTGACAATGACATTCAAGACACCAAAATAACTCCATCTATATCATACAAGTAAAACAAAACAACTCTGATTGCGTCTATGATAAACATGTAAGGTTATTGACCAATAATCATATATGCAATGAACATGCAATAACGCCTTTTCAGCCACATGCTATGCATGAATGAGGAGGCACCTGCAAACCTAGCCATGTCCACATATTTCACGACGGATGGACCCAAGATATATCTTGACCGGTGTTCATAATTATGAATACAAGAACTGAATGGAGACATGGCATAACAATCAGCTGCTCACACAAGCTGGCTGTCATGATTGCGACATACACTTTTTAATAATAAAAACTAAACATGGTAAACACTAAGAATAATGCCAAAAAATTCTGCATTTGTCTCCGCCTCTGGTGGATTTATCTAAAATAAGCACTCACTCACCGAGTCACTCGTTGCTGACTCCACCAAACTCTTACATGTGCTTTAGACTGGGTGAAACCTTGGGTATGACCCCTCCCCCAGCTCAAGTCATGTGTGTTATTGTCAAGGCTAGACTAGCCTAGAGTCAACTCATTCTCAGTGACAGTGAATCAACTACCAACTGAATGTCGGATTCAATCTGAGATTGACTTCAGTTAAGTTGAATATAAATTCTAAGCCACCACTATTACTATTAGCATGCAGAAAGATGCATGCAAGTGTACGTAGTAAGAAGTAACACTGTAATAACTTACCTGTAGATCAACTGTGACATCCGAGCCATCCAGTAAAATAACTTTGCACACAATAAGATGTCTACCGCGTTTATCATACCCGTCAGTCCGATCGCTTCTGTAGCCGCGACCTGTTCTACGTCGACTGAAAAAACGCATAAATCGAGACATTTTCTCGGCGTTCGATCGAGCTAATCACGTCACATAGCAGCTGGTAATCCGATGGATGTGGTTTGTCGAGTCATCTGCCTGCTACGTGCGAAGGCGGTGCCACGAAATTGCAAAATTCGTTAAAAACATTTGTAAAATCCACCACAGTCCCCACTTCTAACAAGTTTTCAGGAGATGCACCGGAAATTGGTGTAGCCTCGATTTCGTTTTTGATTTGATAATGGCTGCGCCCATGAAGCACTGACATTCATGAACAGAAAAGTCACTACTTATCCTCTCGGAACATTTTACATTTCCACCACACATAAATCGTGTACTGCTTACGATAAAATACATCAGGTATGTATCTTGGATGTGGACGTTGATTAAGAAATATGGACGGTGCATTTCTAAAATGTTGTTCCCCTATCATCGCCCGTACGTCATCTGTCTTTCAAAAAAAGATAGTTGCACTGGCGATAATCCGTTGTATTTTTAATGTCCCATTTCTTTAAGATTATTTCCGCGTTTTATGGAATACGTTCAGGCACTTGTCTAGGAGTCGGACACATCTAATTTTCGTCATTATACAGATACGGTACGTACAACAACCATGCACAGTTAGTTGCACTGGCACTGGCGATAATCCGCAGTGCCAGTGAGACTGCAGACACAGTCACATATACAGTACTTACTGTCTTACACTTAAGGTTTAATTGAATTTGACAAGCTGGTCTTGTTATGTCCATTCTTCAAAATTATCCAGTCTTGTCTTAAAGGCATTGGTTGTTGTGGCTGTCACAACATGGCGCGGTAACTCATTCCAGTGGTTTGCTACCCTTTGCTTTCGCTGAAGAATTTCTGTCTAACCGTCTGTAGTCTTGATCACATCGTGTAAAGTTTCAACGAGTTCCCCGGTTCGTTTTCGAAGCTTACGCAATTTCGTTTACCCTACTTTGTCTCAGTCTACTCAGCTGAAAATTAGTACAAACACTGTTTGGAAGGTACCTGCGATGGACTAGTGTCCCGTCCAGGAGAGTCAGTATGACTGCACTCTAAGTTGCTTCGCACTACAGAAACCAGGTTTAAGCACTGGCCATATAAGCCTTCATGGCTTCCTAAGGCGTAATGCCTGGGGGATGACTGACTTTTCCTATGAGGAGTTTGTAACATTCGATCAGGTCTCTTGTCAGACGCCTCTGTCTAAGGGAATACAGGTTCCATCTGCGTAGTCGCTCTTCATATGGCAGGTGCTTACTACTGGGTACCAGCTTTGTGGCTCACCTCTGTATCGTTTCCAGGTGCTCGATATCCTTAACAAGGTAGGGACTCCAGACTTGTATGCAATACTCCAGGTGTGGCCAGATAGGTTTATTACAACGTCAACAGCAGTTTCCGTAATGCTGTAATCAACGTGAAATTATTAAATTTATTTTGTGGAGCACCAGATTTGTTGATGGATTACTGAATTTAATACCTAGGTAATATGTCTGGTTTACCAAAGTTAAAATCAAGCCTTGATAAATGTACTAAAAACCTAATTACATACTATCTATTACTTTATGATCAGTTACTTTTACATAACTAAATGCCGATTGCTGCCCATGTCTGCTTTACACATAACCTTCAATATATATTGCAATGAATGAATACAGTTAACAAGTTATTTATACTTTTACTTTTTCATCTGATTTTATAATTTTTTTATTTACAACAGTTGTAATGTTTTCACTAATATATATGTTATGCTTGACTGGTTCACTTTGTAGAACAAACCCTCTGGCATAACAGTTTGATTGTGTTATTTTACACTTTCAGCTGCCATGGCCCATATACTTGACCGACTTGGTCAGAGAAACTTCCAGATGTTGGTCGGGGCAGGGATAGGCTTCCTGTTCGGAGCCTCTCTGGTTCCCCAAACCCTGCTCCTGGGGAAGTATCACCAGGTGTTGGCCAGCTACAGGGACGGGGATGAGGAGCCCGTGTCAGCCGACATGCTCGAACTTAAGGACAAGGTCTGGTTGTTGCCAGCATCAATCAATTAATTAATCAATTTCCCTTAAGTTACGGATGATCTGAAACCATTCATGTTCATCTCAACACTAAATAGTTTTTATTGGGAGGATGATTTTGTTTAGCATCAATGTATTTTCTGCAAACAAATGCTATTTATTTTCTATCACAGTTCATAAAGACGCTGACATTAAGAGGCAGCTGAATGTGAGCAGTATAGACAATGTGAGCAGTATAGACAATGCAATATAAAACACTTCTATTACGCTAAAATCCTCGGGAGATCCAAGCTCGGCAGCACAAAAGGAGTTAAACCGTTCCTAATCGATAAGCAGCTTGGGAGCTATGGCTTGGGCGACATTTGCATCAACACTGATGTCTTAACACATCATTAATATGATGGTGGTAACATGAACAACGAGGACAATATGATGGTGATAACATGAACAACGAGGACAATATGATGGTGGTAACATGAACAATGAGGACAATATGATGGTGGTAAATTGGTAACATGAACAATGAGGACAATATGATGGTGGTAAGTTGGTAACATGAACAATGAGGACAATATGATGGTGGTAACATGAACAATGAGGACAATATGATGGTGGTAACATGAACAATGAGGACAATATGATGGTGGTAACATGAACAACGAGGACAATATTTACAGATAATTCAAACTTTCATGTAGAGATTAAATGACAGGTTTCGTGCATCAATGTTTTTAGATCACCCTTACAACAATTTTAATTGATAATATACAAAACCATCACTTAGCGATGTCATGCATGCTTCATAGTTGTGTATTGGTTCATTGATTTAACTTGTTTTCCAAGACAAATAAAAACAATATTGAAATCTATGTTTCAAATGATGCTTAGACCAAAAACGTATAAAATAGTCGTCTGGTTTGACATACCTCAAATATAGTTCTGTTTTCTAATGGATACTCTCACTTCATGCAGAATATGACAATTTATTGGATTTTTGTGATAAACTGCATCCTCCACTGATTTAGTCTATCTCGAATCTGGTTCTGATATGTAGTGTGTGAATAGTTTAAGTAATATCAGCAGTTAGTTTAATTAAACAGTGCTTATCTTTGTTCAAATCATAGAAAGAATTCACTTTAGTCATTCAATCTGGTAAAGCTCAAATTGGTAAGACTCAAAATAGTGGATATACAAAACAGGGTTCAAGGCTTATCATGGGGCGTGACTTCCATCATATGAAAGTTATGAAACTTCACCAAGGGCGAAATTCCTGAGTTTTCAGCATTTCCATTTTCAATTCAATCAATTCTGCATCATGCAGAATTATATAATTTAATAGTCTGTAGGATGATTTCGCAAAAAACTACATACAGAAGTTACACAAATGAGCTAGCATGTAGTAGTGGCTACTAGATAGGTTTGAATTTTTGCAAAATGAATTTGAACTGAGATGAGCAAAAAATCTAATTTTATTTTTTTGCTCGTCTAATTTCACGAAAAATCTAACCCATCTATATCATATTAACTTAAAAAAGGTCTGTTCTATTTACTATTACTAATGGCACTGTAGCAAGTTGCCCCATGATCAAACAATCCAAGTAAATTATTTTAATGATTTTAGCAAGTGCCCACTCTGTTTAAACTGACTGCATATATTACATAAACTGTTCACACGTGCTACAGATTTGAACAACAAACATGATAAGCTGTATGCAGCATTTTATACAAAAGTTTGTCGTTTTTCAGATAGTTGCTCGTATGGACATACGGGCGGAGGAGGAGGTAGCTCTCGAGTTGTTCACGTGTTTCGGCTGCGACGTTCTCCATCGAGGCTGTCTTAAACTTCGCACTGGCGCCATCGTGGGTGTCCCTGCATCATTCGCATACAAGCAACCAGACGATGTTGACCGAGAGAAACTGATTGTGAACGAGAAAGAGGTGAACTGGTCGTCGGGCGCGGGCACACAACTCCTTGAGTCACTTGTACTGAGCAAGGATGCAAAGGCCTTCGCAATTGCCCGAGAGATTGGCTATGCGAACACATACCACATGTGGGCCGACGCCTTCTTGAAGTGCGTCTTTGCATACGCTGCATACGCGACTGGCTTTGGAATCAACACGAGGTTTCAGATGCGATATGTGCTCAAGACATGGGGACGCATCGGCATGTATGCCACCATAGCAACTGTGTACGGCTTCCTCTATCTCACCATCTCTGATACGTACTACTGTAAACGTGACAACCGCATTGATCGCAAGACGGCACATCTGAATGCCGTGTATGCACGTGGAGGGGTCGAGTACTACGAAAAGACCCTGCAGAGAAACCGCGCCCTCCGCGCCCTCATGGGGGATGCTGGGACGAAGTTGTATACAGTGTACGGGAACCCTCAGCACATCTGGAGACAACCCCACGTCTCCCCAACAACTCGCAGAGACAACTTGGTGCGATACTTCAGGGAACATCTAGATAAGTTGGAGGCTGCCGGCGGGGGGAAAGGGCCAGAGAAACTGGATGAGCTCAACCCCCCGCAGTGACTTGTGCCATGGAACATGTTCTGTGTCATTTCCAGTGACAATGTATGAAATTGTATTAGTCTTACAAGTAATTACTTGAATAGGCTCCAAATATATGGCATTTTTTTACAAAATGTCAAATTAGTTAATTGGGCTGGCATTGTCCAAAATGTAATGATGATTTCCACCTCAGGAGTTTTAGAATTAATTAGAATAACATATTTTTGTAAAGAATAACATAATTATATAAATTGGATTACATTCAGCTTGAGTTAGAACTGCTGTTTGAAATCACAGGTTAGAATATGTACTGAACAGTTATAATAAAACATACATATATATATATATATAATGATAAAACAATTTTGATCATAATCAACTACATGTACAGGTTGGTACAAGGACATGAATAGTCTGTTGGAATTTTCACATTTTGTTGGCATAATTTATTTATTTTAATTAATTATTATGCATATAGTGATACAGAGGTTGTCATAACATATTTCAGAATACCCTGTCTACTATAAAATATCTTTTCTGGGAAGGCAGCATGAACTGATGGAGCTGGAAAGCAGTAGTGATACAAGAACCAGCACCATATCTGAAATGAAATATTGTAAATAATGTCAACAGCAATTGTGTGAAAATAAAACTTGTGTAACTATATACAGGTTGTAACAAGTTTCTAGATGTCAAGTGACTAGTGTTGTCTTCGCCTTCAAGTGTCTCGTCTGGTGACATTGGTGACTATCATCTGTAATAGCCAGCAGCTGGATGTCACTGGCTCGTCTTTCAAGTCATGTTTAGACGATTAATGTATTTTATTCTTTGTCTGTCTCGAGATTATGTCCCAGAAATTGTCTTCTTATTGTTTTCAGTGATTGTCTTCGCCGTCCTCTCTGTGGAACCTCCTGTCTTCGCCGTCCTCTCTTTGCGGAACCTCCTGTCTTCGCCGTCCTCTCTGTGGAACCTCCTGTTTTCGCCATCCTCTCTGTGGAACCTCCTATCTTTGCTGTCCTCTCTGTGGAACCTCCTGTCTTTGCCGTCCTCTTTTTGTGGAACCTACTTCTTTGTCATGTTACGTCTAAACAACACATCAGAAAAGAAACAACACAGCTTATAGAAATAGTTGTATTTATTGTTATTCATCATTTCACATGTTACCAATATTGATACACATTAGAGACAGCACTAAGCCAGCCGAGGCAACACTGGTCAAGAACACTGGCAGTTACAGCTTTGTCACACTGGCGACTCAAGCACAGCTATGTCACACTGGTGACTGAAGCTGACCACTGGTCAAGAACACTGGCAGTTACAGCTTTGTCACACTAGCGACTGAAGCTGACCACTGGTCAAGAACACTGGCAGTTACAGCTGTGTCACACTGGTGACTGAAGCTGACCACTGGTCAAGAACACTGGCAGTTACAGCTATGTCACATTGGCGACTCAAGCTGACCACTGGTCAAGTAAACTGGCAGTTACAGCTATGTCACACTGGCGACTCAAGCTGACCACTGGTCAAGCTGACACTGGCAGTTACAGCTTTGTCACGCTGGTGACTCAAGCTGACCACTGGTCAAGTAAAGTGGCAGTTACAGCTGTCACACTGGTGAGTGGTGACTGAAGCTGACCACTGATCAAGTAAAGTGGCAGTTACAGCTCTGTCATACTGGCGACTCAAGCTGACCACTGGTCAAGCTGACACTGGCAGTTACACCTCTGTCACACTGGTGAGTGGTGACTGAAGCTGACCACTGATCAAGTAAACTGGCAGTTACAGCTCTGGCATACTGGCGACTCAAGCTGACCACTGGTCAAGCTGACCCCGGCAGTTTACAGCTGTCATACCGGCGACTCAAGCACCCACTTCAATGGAAATATATATTACAAAACTGCAACACGTGATGTTTGTCACAGACTCACGGTAGGCGTGCTACGGATGATAATGTCTCCGTATTGGTTCATTAATGCAAACACAGGAAGAATGCAGCCATTTGTGGATTATCATTTGCCGCAAATGACTCACAATCATGTTGTAGCACACAGCCATGTGTGGACAGCGCAAACTCATCACATTCAATGTTGTCATTACCATAATTGTAGGAAACAGAATTAGCCAATTTCATTTTGTACTAAATTTCTAAGCTGCAGGTAAGGGTAGTTAGTAGCCCTCTACAACTGTGGCAGCCTTACCTAAACTGACCAACTATTCAACAGGGGCAATCCTTCATGTACAATTGTGCCCCAGGGCCACGCGCACGCAATTAAATAACAGCCAATGTACAGAACGGAGAATAACGTATACACCACTAAAAGCAGTCTCAATAACGGACCACATACTTCACACAACCTCAATGGAAGCACCTCTCTCATGCACGCACACAACACATGCTTGCACATCCAGACATGCACACAAACGAACGCACTTGCAAACACTAAATGCTTCTTATTCATCATTTATTACTTAAGACCAGTTTACACGAGCGACTGTTGTCCGATTTGTTGGCACCCTCGCAAGACTGGCAACACCACCTGGTGGGTTACAATTGTATCAGTGAAATTGGGGCTGATCCAACTTCACTGACAGTTAGAAATACTTGCCACACAGACGCAGGACTGGGTGTTGTCAATGTAATGTGTATAAGACAAAGACCACAGAAACGATCACAAAGTCTCTGCACTGAGTACGCCATGTGTCGGTACGCCACATGTTGGTACGCACCAAGTATGTCACGTGTTGGTACACACTGAGTATGCCAAGTGTCAGTACACACTGAGTCCGCCACGTGTTGACAGCCACCGCAGAAGACACTATGCACCAAGTGTGGTAGCCGCTCTACATAGATATAACAAACGACTCATATCCCATTGACACACGCAGATGTTGCCAAATTCAGACCGCACACAAGAGACAACAGCACCAGTGCCAAGTGTACCGCTTAGTCAGTAGAACTAGAGCTTTGTCTTGAATATTGACACTATTTTATGATCTACTGTGTTTGAGCCAAAATCTACAGCCAAACTGTCATTTAGAGGTAAAAAAATCATTGTATCAATTTCAAATCCAAACATACCACTGAACCACTATTTAATGTTTAAAATCAAAGTTTACATGTTTATTTGCCTAGGTGGTTATGTAGTCCACCTGTGAGAGAGACACTCCAAGTTGGAAATAGTTTCCGTTTTCCACAATGTAGTTTTGTTAACTATTACAGCTCATTTTCATTGGACAGTCTGACGTTTTGAGGGGCCGATCTTTTGGTTTGTGACATCTACCATTATGACATCATGAAAGGCAGATCTCCCACTCTTTGTGCAATGTGACTTGGCACGTCTACATCAAGGTGTCGCGAGACAGGCATCTGTCGACACAACATCATCAGAAGGAGAGCTCATCACAGCGGGACGTTGTGACTGTCGCTGGAGGATATCGCCAGCCACACCTCTCTGTCAGTCTCTATGTACAGTCACTCCTTGTGTCACAGGGTAGCACCCTACACTCACAGCACTGTAGTTTGGCCAGAACAGTGTCACCGGTGTGTCATGACACATTGTTCCGTCCAGTCACTCAGTCCATCAGTACTGGACATTTACTGGCTTTGACCAATGACGGTCAAGTGTAACATGACCACTACTGTCACGTAATGTCATCCAGACATGTCAATCATGTCACCTCTTGTAGTCGTCAAGAGGCTGGACGATCTTCTCTGAAACACGCACATACAAAAATCAATCTCAGAGGTTATACTTTAGACCCTGATTTCGAACAGCAAAAACTGGGGTCTCAAAAGAGACGTTTGAGTGAGTTTATATCTACCATGAATACGACTTCATAACTTGTAAATGTTCAACACAAAAGTCGTGAACTCAAATGTAAAAAGGGTGCCCGAGTTGACGACCTTCACCTTGCTACTTCACTGTGGTGGCAAATTCTCATATAGTCAGGTAAAATACACCAATGATAAGTGAATAAGATGATTGTTTGGTCTACTTCCAGTTGGATTGTACCGAACACATGGTCTACTTCCAGTTGGATTGTACCGAAAACATGGTCTACTTCCAGTTGGATTGTACCGAAAACAAACACGTCGCGAACACGGTAAATACGAGCACACTCAAATCCCATACTGCCACCACCCTGCCACCCTGCCACGCGGCAACCCTGCCATGCTGCCACCCTGGCACCCTGCCACCATGCCACACCATATTCAGGACAACTGGCCACAGTACAGTGTGGTCAACAGGCATGACAACTGGCAACAGTACAGTGTGGTCAACAGGCATGACAACTGGCCACAGTACAGTGTGGTCAACAGGCATGACAACTGGTCACAGTACAGTGTGGTCAACAGGCATGACAACTGGCCACAGTACAGTGTGGTCAACAGGCATGACAACTGGCCACATTACAGTGTAGTCAACAGGCATGACAACTGGCCACAGTACAGTGTGGTCAACAGGCATGACAACTGGCCACAGTACAGTGTGGTCAACAGGCATGACAACTGGCCACAGTACAGTGTGGTCAACAGGCATGACAACTGGACGCAGTACAGTGTGGTCAACAGGCATGACAGCTGGCCACAGTACAGTGTGGTCAACAGGCATGACAACCGGCCACAGTACAGTGTGGTCAACAGGCATAACTGGCCGCAGTGCAGTGTGGTCAACAGGCATGACAACTGGCCACAGTGCAGTGTGGTCAACAGGCATGACAACGGGCCACAGTACAGTGTGGTCAACAGGCATGACAACTGGCCACAGTACAGTGTGGTCAACAGGCATGACAACTGGCCAAAGTACAGTGTGGTCAACAGGCATGACAACTGGCCACAGTACAGTGTGGTCAACAGGCATGACAACTGGCCACAGTACAGTGTGGTCAACAGGCATGGAAGAAGTTATTGTAATTCAGTGGCTAGTGTTAGTACTGACTTTGAGATTCAAAGACTTGTTTTCTGTACCAATCAACCACGCAGTAAACTAATTATTACTACCATACACTGCCCACTTCCCGTGTCAGTTCCATCATTCATGCACACTACATTAGATAGTAGAAAACACTGTGCTAATCTGTGCTTAGACAATATTTCAGAATACATCTAGTGCCAAAATATCTCTATATATTTCAACATAACAACGAATAAATTGTGCAATTATGCAATACCTGAACATGAACTGTCATTTACGTCTATGTACAACTCATAAGACAGGCTAACATAGATGCCTTTTGACAACAGGAACAAGCTATTCTCTATTCACTTACCATTGTACTTTTGACAACAGGAACAAGCTATTCTCTGTTCGCTTACCATTGTACTTTTGACAACAGGAACAAGCTATTCTCTATTCACTTACCAGTGTACTTTTGACAACAGGAACAAGCTATTCTCTATTCACTTACCATTGTACACTCGAAGTATTGCATCACACACAAACTTGAACTGGCTCTGAAAGAAAAGAAAGAAGATGAATATCAGCGGCAAGTAGACACAAGTAGACACAAGTAGTCACTGCTGTAGGTGAATAATACAAACTAGACAAATTATGATCAAGTACATATTTTCTTGTGTTCACCATGCAAGTATAAATCATATGATAAACTGATAGCAGTCAAAGCACAAATACTTCTGATGCAGGCACATTCCAGCGCAACCTAGCAGATTACGTTAGATGTAGGTATTACTCAGTCTATTGGGTATCCTCACAGATTATGTTTGATGTAGGTAATACTCGGTCTATTGGGTATCCTCACAGATTA
>SDWI01001115.1:93382-114184 GCA_009193005.1 Lamellibrachia luymesi | reverse complement strand
ATGATCTTTGACTGCAACTCTCTGGATGATCTTTGAATGCAACATTCCTGATGATCTTTGAATGCAACTCTCCTGATGATCGTTGACTGCAACTCTCTTGATGATCGTTGACTGCAACATTCCTGATGATCTTTGACTACAACTCTCCTGATGATCGTTGACTGCAACTCTCCTGATGATCTTTGACTGCAACTCTCTGGATGATCTTTGACTGCAACTCTCCAGATGATCTTTGACTGCAACTCTCCGGATGATCTTTGACTGCAACTCTCTGGATGATCTTTGACTGCAACTCTCCTGATGATCGTTGACTGCAACTCTCCTGATGATCGTTGACTGCAACTCTCACGATGATCTTTGACTGCAACTCTCCCGATGATCTTTGACTGCAACTCTCCCGATGATCTTTGACTGCAACTCTCCTGATGATCTTTGACTGCAACTCTCACAATGATCTTTGACTGCACCTCTCTGGATGATCTTTGACTGCAACTCTCCAGATGATCTTTGACTGCAACTCTCTGGATGATCTTTGACTGCAACTCTCCGGATGATCTTTGACTGCAACTCTCCAGATGATCTTTGACTGCAACTCTCCAGATGATCTTTGACTGCAACTCTCCGGATGATCTTTGACTGCAACTCTCCGGATGATCTTTGACTGCCACTCTCCGGATGACATTTGACTGCAACTCTCCTGATGATCACTGACTGCAACTCTCCTGATGATCGTTGACTGCAACTCTCCAGATGATCTTTGACTGCAACTCTCCTGATGATCTTTGACTGCAACTCTCCGGATGATCTTTGAGTGCATCTCTCTAAATGATCTTTGACTGCAACTCTCCGGATGATCTTTGACTGGAACTCTCCAAATGATCTTTGACTGCAACTCTCCGGATGATCTTTGACTGCAACTCTCTGGATGATCTTTGACTGCAACTCTCTGGATGATCTTTGATTGGAACTCTCCTGATGATCTTTGACTGCAACTCTCCGGATGATCTTTGACTGCAACTCTCCGGATGATCTTCGACTGCAACTCTCTGGATGANGATGATCTTTGACTACAACTCTCCGGATGATCTTTGACTGCCATTCTCCCGATGATCTTTGACTGCAACTCTCTGGATGATCTTTGACTGCAACTCTCTGGATGATCTTTGAATGCAACTCTCTGGATGATCTTGCAGTTGAACAGTGTTTTCTCCTAATGCTTGTATTTTGTTTCCCCTTGCCAATTACACAAACAAGCAAACATTTTGACAGCCACATAGATTTCAAAACTGACTTGTAATAAATTTTTTTGTTTATTTCTATCGCTATATTGTAACACTTCAGCAGCTAAGGTTATTTTAAGGGCGAAACGAGCCAGTTTTTGTGGTTGCAACCCTAAAATGACCAGTAATGACCCCAATCTAACGTGTAATGACCCCAAAGTGACCTATTATGACGAGGGACTGACCTGCAATGGACGGTGGTTGGCTCGACCATGCCGATGCGGTTCTGTCGGACACGCATGACGAAGTGGAGGAAGTCTGAGCTGTCGTCAGGCACGCCGTGGTCCGGCCAGGAGATGTACTGCATCTGACGGATGTGACGATCCTCACTACCGTGCTGTTAAACACGTCACATGGTCAGCATCATACATCGCTGGTCATCATTGGTTTACTTGACTGGACAACTTGTCTAAAATACATTTTCTATATTATAAATATTTATATTTTTTAATGAATTTTCAGTTACATTTTGTACATGTAACATTTGTTGACACATTTTTATGTACACTACTCCCAAGATATTTCATGTAACAAAAACACTTTTTAGAAGGATTTTGGAGAATATGTAGGTGAACACAACAATCCAAACCAGATGACCAGATCATTTTTACTTCCAGAGTGTTGCTATTTCTTGTTGCAAAAAAACAATATTTCTCAGATTCCATGTTTAAACGTTATTTAGGGGTATGAAATTTTTATAAAAGTGCACTTTAGAGATAGTAAACATTCAAAGCTATCGGAATATGGTAGCAAAAAACATTTTGAGAAGTTCTTTCAAAAAACGTCAAGTGTGAATTCACTACACATCAAAGGCACCTACCTCCATATTGACAATTGTGAATTCACTACACATCAAAGGCACCTACCTCCATACTGACAATTGTGAATTCACTACACATCAAAGGCACCTACCTCCATACTGACAATTGTGAATTCACTACACATCAAAGGCACCTACCTCCATACTGACAATTGTGAATTCACTACACATCAAAGGCACCTACCTCCATACTGACAATTGTGAATTCACTACACATCAAAGGCACCTACCTCCATACTGACAATTGTGAATTCACTATACATCAAAGGCACCTACCTCCATACTGACAAGTGTGAATTCACTACACATCAAAGGCACCTACCTCCATACTGACAATTGTGAATTCACTACACATCAAAGGCACCTACCTCCATACTGACAAGTGTGAATTCACAACACATCAAAGGCACCTACCTCCATACTGACAAGTGTGAATTCACGAAACGCAAAGGAACTCGTCAGTTGTTCCTTGAGACAGGTCAACTGGAGACGGCCGAAGTCAGCAGTCTCATAGAGGTCAGGCCAGTACTGGTGACATTTGACTCGACCCCGCTCGACCTTGGTGGTGAGCATCACGACGACGGTGCATTGTTGTTCCCAGATCATCTGCCAGAAGTCTGCACACGTGTTGGGCAGCGGGCCCTGCGCTGCGATGTAGCGGTTCACAATCCCTGAACCCGGGATCTCCATCTGAAAACAACCGGTGAAAGGGTAATATAAATATTAATGTTTACCAATTTATACACCACCAAATTTATACAATGATATTCTTTGGTGCTGTACATAATAAAAAATACAAATAATACATAAGAAATATGAACTAGACTTTGGATTAACGTGAGTTAGGATTAAGCTATTCAATGATGGTGATACTAATTTTTAAATTACTTCTTGACAGGACTGAATTTCATGAAATACAACCATGTAAATTGATAAATACAGACACCATATTTTACTTGGCCCAAATTGTAAAATTAGATTTAAATATAGTAATGTACTACTAATGGTACATGTATACATATATATATATATATATATATATATATATATATATATATATATATATATATATATATATATATATATATATGCATGATATATATAATGTAACAATAAACTTATATAGCACACAAATTCTCAGGAAACAGAGCTGAGAGCCAAAACCAATGAGAATCATTATACCATGAACAGGGACGCACAACAGTCAAGATGATGCAGTACACAGTGTAACACATTACATTTGTGACACACTAAATTGGACATTGTAACCAACCAATCATGCATCCACTTACATTCACAAAGTTGGCATTGATATAATCACCACCCGATGATTTGATTTTCACTCGTGTGATATCATCTGAAAATAAAGACTGAGTTAAGTTTGTTCCACAAGGCTTCATTAATTGGACACATATAACCTTTTCACAGCCAGCAAAATGTGTCCAGTCATTAACGCTGTATGTGTGTGTGTGTGTCATTGGCACACATCTACACAATCACTGGCACATACTATACCTGTTCTAGTTGTTTCCAGCACTCGGCAACATTCCATTAACTGACTAGTCTGTATGTTGTTGTTAATACAATTGTTTGGTGTTTCGAGGTATCATTCAACAGCCTTTTACAGAACATTATTGTCAAGCCGACCTTTATATGCTGGCATTGAGGGTGGTCACTGCCAGGGTGCTCACTGCCAGGGTGGTCACTGCCAGGGTGGTCACTGTCAGGGTGATCACTGTCAGGGTGCTCACTGCCAGGGTGGTCACTGCCAGGGTGCTCACTGCCAGGGTGGTCACTGCCAGGGTGGTCACTGCCAGGGTGGTCACTGCCAGGGTGATCACTGCCAGGGTGGTCACTGCCAGGGTGATCACTGCCAGGGTGCTCACTGCCAGGGTGATCACTGCCAGGGTGATCACTGCCAGGGTGCATGCCATCCTCAATGGTTCTTTTACGTTCCCAATTAAATGAGACGAGACTGACATTAACGTGATCATCCGAGTGATGAGAGATACATAATCGCCAATGTTGAGAGCCAGGTTTTTACACCAAACATACCCATGCCCGGTCCGGGTCTTGAACTCAGAACTCTTTCATACAAAGTGGATGTGCAAACCACAACACTACCTCTAGAAACCTTCATTGACATCACAGCTCAAAGGTATGGCAGCAGTCTTTTCGCGTTTGTCAACAGCCTAAATGTGCAGTACGTCATTGAGCAGCCACTTGCAGGTTGCCAGATTTAGTTCTGCAATGTCAGTTTCTCTGTTTGGAGCACCACATAGTGGACAGTATTCACATGCAGCGGTCTCCGTTATACAAGCTTTAAACCAGCCACCTCACGTCCACAGTTAGCAGTCTGACTGGTCATTGGTTAACACTGACTAATGACCAATGTTCCACGAATGAACTGACCACGAGGTTACTCTAGGACATACTTAGGTGTTGTATACGTGAGAGACACTTACAGGGAGATATGTCCTTGTATCTGTTCTTGGAGAGGTTCTCTGTCAGCCGTGCACCGTTCATTGTCATTCCCGGCTTCTTTCGGTACAGTTGCTACAAATCACAACCACTTTATTTTATCTTGTACAATAATAAAATAATAATACAAACACTTCAATCACATCAAAAACCCTTGGAAAACCACGCTCACACGCACATCAAAACAAAATAGCTAGACAAACTCGAAATTAACATGCCACATTAAAGTTAAATAAATACGAGTGATGATACGTATGATTTGTGTGCATGCGTGCATATATGTAATACAGTATGTATGGTTATCATAGCCCTCTTTGATCTTAGTGCTATCAGGAGGACCTCAGTTTGGTCCATCCACTGCCATTGCAAAACTTGGGCTATTTAGTTCACCTCACATTGCCTCAGTTGACTCAGCTGTATAACTGAGTACCTGGCTATAGACAGTTCACTCAGCTATATAACTGAGTACCTGGCTATAGACAGTTCACTCAGCTGTATAACTGAGTACCTGGCTATAGACAGTTCACTCAGCTGTATCAATGAGTACCTGGCTATAGACAGTTCATTCAGCTGTGTCAATGAGTACCTGGCTATAGACAGTTCACTCAGCTGTGTCAATGAATATCTGGCTACAGACAGTTCACTCAGCTGTACAAATGAGTACCTGGCTACAGACAGTTCACTCAGCTGTACAACTGAGTACCTGGCTAAAGACAGTTCACTCAGCTGTATAACTGAGTACCTGGCTACAGACAGCTCACTCAGCTGTATAACTGAGTACCTGGCTAGAGACAGTTCACTCAGCTGTATAACTGAGTACCTGGCTAAAGACAGTGAGGGGAATCTAGCGAAGGCATTATGATAACAAACAACAGCGTGGCTGAATGCTTCAATAAGTTGAAATTGTGTTTGCATGAACAGGTCTGCATAACAATTGTAAAAAATGTTGAGCAACAAATGAGGTATATATTTGCAAAAAGCATTATACCCATTTTGTGCATTTCGAGATCAATAGTGTTTTGTCCCGCATGTTGTTATGCTATATAAGAAAACTGCTATTTCACCAGTCATTAGCGCATGGTATAATGCATTTTTCTGCAATTTTTTTACCTCCACCAGTACCAACTAGATGGCAGCACAAAACAACTCTTAAGTCAATTTATTTGGGCACTTAACGCATTTTGCAAATAAACGCCTCAAACGTTGGTAGAAATAGTTGGCCATACCTCAAACTGAGCGAGCAGAGTGCCGCTCTCAAGACCCTCCTGAAGCAGCAACATCGAGCCAGACAGGGGGTCTCCACCAGGGGGCAGTGTGCTGTGGTGCGTGTCAGGGATGTACTGGAAGTCTGGTTCCTCTGGGGTGTCCTCCCCGATATATACTGTCGACGACAATGGGCGACATTAGCGATGTGAGGCAAGAAATATCACTTTGTCAAAGATCCTTCCAGTTAGATATTTTTGTTCATTATTGTTTTAGAATCGTTTCACAAAAAGTATCCACAGCAACAGCTAGCTCTTGGTGCAAGCGTTGTTGTTGAGTTTTGATGAAATCATGGGGGAAACTATGAAAAAAGGGCAAAATTAGTCCAGGCCTATATATATAGGGCTTATATATATATATGCAGTGCATATATATGTATGTATGTATATATATATATATACATATATAAATATATATATATATATATATATATATATATATATAGGGCCTATACATATATATAGAGCCTACATATTCACACTTTCACCAGTTACCTGGTCTAACAATCAAAGTCAATTTTTTCGATGGTTCCAATTGCCATATTATGTCAACTATTCACACACTACAGAATTTAAACATCAACAAAGAAAATGTGTAGCTAAATGAACTGGAGATGGAGTTTTAAGACACAGTAAGAGTTTTAAGACACAGTAAGAGTTCTATTTTATGACATATAGAGCTTATAATTCAAGTCCACTGTTACATTCTTAAAAGTGCTAAGATTGTAGAAATGTTTTGTGTTCACTTCAAATTTGCATGCATGTTTGTACACTTGTGTACGTGTACACATGAATGTACACACGTATATATGTCATAATATGTAATTCCTTCTAACTCCATGTTCCACACTTAATAAGTCATTAATGAAAGTACACTTCTTAAAGCCCCACAACCCTCAATTATCCACATACAACCCACCAGATGGCACCACATGTACATGGTTCATTACTCATTACTTTATCACCAGGTGGCAGCACTTACCATTAGGACGGACAACCAGCACAAGTTCTCCCGAATGCGTCTCCCTTGACGACCGGATAAACATCACAACCTATGAAAGAACAACAGTTTAGTTTCCCTGTAATCCTAAACATGCTGCTGTGACATCAACAATCCAGTAGGGTATGTTAAAGTGCCTACTGACACAGCTGCTGCAAGTTCTTCTTCTTCTTCGTGACCTTACTCACAGTGCTGGTATATTCATCACTAAATGTGATAATTCGCAATGATCTCGCAGCTGGTTCTTCTAATCTGGTCGCGCCATTTTGTGACGTCAGCAGGGGTATATCTTCCAGGAGGCGTGCTTTCACAAAGCATTCGTACCGTATGAAGGAAAATTACATTACATAACTTGGAACACTCGTAGAAAAAACATAGCATCGCAAACTGTACGTAAATAAGTACTGACCCCGGCTGATGTCGTTTCCGGTCTCTCACAAAAAAAAAATTTATTTCCTGGTGGTAACTGAAAAACTTTCTAAAATAAAACTATTTACATTATGTAATTCACCAAAGATTAGCATATGAATTAGTTTTAGAGATTTTACTTGGACTGTGTAAAAAAATAGCAAAACCGTGTCACAGGCACTTTTTTCATGGGAACAAACATTAATTGAAAACAATTTAACAGGATTAGTTGATAAATGAACAACTCTAATTTACTACAATAATAGCCATGTAGCTGAGAAACAATATCACTGCATTGTTTATCTAAATTTGCAGTCAAGCATGTCAAATTGTCACATTCCTTACTGGTGTAAATGTTCATCAAGCTGGAAAATGAATGTATATCAACCTGAAGTAGACAGCAAAGGTTGTTGAAACGTTGACAGTGAGTTAACTCGAGTAGTTGTTTGGAGAAGAACATTTATATTATGCTCCCATTCAACGTCTAACATCTTGTTATAACGACCGAATGAATCGACCTGTGGCCAGTGGAGACACCTGCTGGCTGTACCTGTTCGTGTGTGTGCTGCGAAACGTCCCGGCCGTTGATGTAGAGCACTTGGTCGCCCTCATTCAGTCGGGGTATACACAGGTCAGCTGGGGTCTGGGGTGCCACCCTTGATACAATGATCGGCATGCCCTGATCCGCCCCTCCCTGGAACATACACGTCTGATGTGGTCAGATAAGACAGCATCCAGCAAGGGGCATCGACATAAGGTCAAATATGGTCATTATAGCCCAGTTTTCATCAATTTCGATACAATCTCACGATCTGCCGATTTTCAGCCAAAATGCAACTGTGAGTAAAATAAATAAATTTACCAATTTTTAATCCAAAATATACCGCCGAACCAAGCCTATTTAAATATTTGGAGAAAATGCACCAATATGCCCTAAAATTAAAAAATTCTTCTCCAGTTAGGGGAACCCCCCCACACCCTGCTTCTCACGACGGAGGGTTCATCTCCCTCCCCCACAAGGGAAGAAGTCCCTCTTTCTGTGCAGTGTCACACTGTGTTTCATTCATAACGAGTTGGTTACTGTTCCTAGCTGTTTTTACCATACAGACATTTGTAAATAATGAGCCCATGCTGGTATGGAGAGAGACCCGTAGATTACTCTGTAGTACATTAACAACACATACATAGCTTGGCCAATGATTACTTCACCAAGGGCAGTTACACCATAATTGTTACAATCTGATACTATCACACAAGACTGAGTCATTCATTCATTCATTCATTCTGTTATACACCAACATTGTGTGCTTTGGATGTTTTTACTCATTTTCTGTGGGTCAGATATGGAAACCACCAGATCTGTGAGTCCATAGCAGGGTACACATTTACCCTGTGTGGGGTGTTTAGTATGTTTGGCATACACATCAAGGCCCCTTCTAAATACTTACAAATTTGTAACCAAAGTTTTCTGTAAATGTGGCAGCAAAACTGTCCCGTGGGGTGGGGGTTGACTCATGGAATATCTGGGTGAATTTTATCTGATGTGGTGATACTGAATAGGCCTACTGAAATATTACGTAATCCATGTTGAAACCCAGGAAGACAGGCAGGCTGGTGTTATAATCCATGTTGAAACCCAGGAAGACAGGCAGGCTGGTGTTATAATCTTAAACTTGCCATGTTATTTTGACATTGGATATTTTGCGATATTCCTCTTGGGGGTAGCTTTGCTGCCATATTTACGGAAAACTTGAGTTACAAATGTGTAAGTTTCAAGAGAATACGTGCCCAGGTAAAGAGCACCTAGATTTTAGTGTTTTTAGAAGAAACTGTCCAAGTTTCAAAATGGCATTAGGTGGACTTGAGCCTGGTTCTCTCAATTGACAGTACGGCGATCTAACTACCAGGTTACCCCACCCTTTCATTCACCAAAGCCCTGAGGCGAACCACACACAACAGCCTCAGCTGTATCCCTGGGCAATGGCAAATAGTCCATGCTGAGAAATTATCAGATAGATCTAATT
This sequence comes from Lamellibrachia luymesi, assembly GCA_009193005.1. NCBI lineage: Eukaryota > Metazoa > Annelida > Polychaeta > Sabellida > Siboglinidae > Lamellibrachia > Lamellibrachia luymesi. Next base: position 104,909 of record SDWI01001115.1, on the reverse strand, counting down.
CACTGGATATCGAGGGACATGCTTTATGGCAGACTGTCACTGACATTCACAAATACACCATTCATTCACACAGGGCCAACACAGACCTGGGCTTATTCTTATCTGTGTGCAAAGTGAACTTAAGAATGTAAGTGAATTATGAGTGACTGTGAGACACAGGTACACCTGGCAGGTATGTCGACGGATCAATGCTCTTGTGTATCTTTATTGATGACACGGGTTCAGTGCCGTGGTTTAGTTGTCCAATGTACTGCTAATACATGTTACACAGGCACCGTACTGAAACTAATGGACAGAACACTAAAGAAAATATATACAAGAACATTAAAATGTTCAGCATTGCATATATCTTTACCTTGAAATACACACATCAAAATATTGGAAAGCATTGATACATAGTATTGAAGAAACATAGTTTGATAAAAAGATAAGAAATTAAGATATATGGTGCAAGATTGAAAAATTAATGTTATCAAACAAAGACATACCTTTAATCTTAAACAGATAGATGAATGAAGATGGGAAACGACTAATGAAGAAACTATTTAGAATTCACATGATCAACAAAAATAAAAGCTAGAAAGAAATTAAAACAAGATGATCTGTAGATCCACCACGTGGCAGAAGATCTCAAGACCACATAATCTGCAGACCCGCCACACAACAGAAGATCTCAAGACCACATGATCTGTAGACTTGTCACACAACAGAATATCTCAAGACCACATGATCTGTAGACTTGCCACACAACAGAATATCTCAAGACCACATGATCTGTAGACTTGCCACACAACAGAAGATCTCAAGACCACATGATCTGTAGACTTGCCACACAACAGAAGATCTCAAGACCACATGATCTGTAGACTTGCCACACAACAGAAGATCTCAAGATCACATGATCTGTAGACTTGCCACACAACAGAAGATCTCAAGACCACATGATCTGTAGACTTGCCACACAACAGAAGATCTCAAGACCACATGATCTGTAGACTTGCCACGCAACAGATCTCAAGACCACATGATCTGCAAAGTCAAAGTGGTCTGTTTTTCAATTTACAGCCTCACAGACAAAACCCATCTGTTTTACTTCACTAGAAATTGTTTGCGTCCATCCTAGACATGAGGTAACCATAAAAGTCCCATTGAAGATGTACAGTACCTACTGTATACATTTAGCCTAACCTTTCTCCTTATGCTGTCTATGCTAATGTTACGGTTAGACTATTTATTGGGGTACTCTGGGCTGAGAACAGACACTGTTTTATTGCAGCAGCCAAGGCACACAGACAATATAAGAAGAAGAAACAATATAGTTGGACATCTTGAGCCGGATATGCCAACAGAAGCAGCAATATATTATATCACCAGGTATAAATAGTTACAGGACCAACATTACATCAGTGGACTACTTCAAGGCTGTATATTTATGGGGCAGTTTCACAGAAGATAGTGCGATTCATGTCGGTTTATAATTAAATAAACGTTTCCATATTTTTCCTTATGACACAACTATTCTAGTTTTTAAGTATCCAACCAGACACTTACACACATGCCCCGTCCTTACACACCTGTCCCATCTTTACACATCTTTCCCATATTTACACATCTGTCCTATCCTGTCCTGACACACCTGTCCCATCCATACACAACAGACATGTACAGGGTTGTATGTCAGAGCATGTCACAACATTGAACCCTCCAGTTGCCTGCATAACATTTCCTGCTGTACACACCACAACCTAACCTGCTGTACATACCACAACCTAACCTGTTGTACACACCACAACCTAACCTGCTGTACACATCACAACCTATCCTGCTGTACACACCACAACCTATCCTGCTGTACACACCACAACTTATCCTGTTGTACACACCACAACATATCATGCTGTACACACCACAACTTATCCTGCTGTACACACCACAACATATCATGCTGTACACACCACAACTTATCCTGCTGTACACACCACAACCTATCATGCTGTACACACCACAACTTATTCTGTTGTACACACCACAACATATCATGCTGTACACACCACAACTTATCCTGCTGTACACACCACAACATATCATGCTGTACACACCACAACTTATCCTGCTGTACACACCACAACATATCCTGTTGTACACACCACAACATATCATGTTGTACACACCACAACTTATCCTGCTGTACACACCACAACTTATCATGTTGTACACACAACTTATCCTGCTGTACACACCACAACTTATCCTGTTGTACACACCACAACCTATCATGCTGTACACACCACAACTTATCCTGCTGTACACACCACAACATATCCTGTTGTACACACCACAACATATCCTGTTGTACACACCACAACTTATCCTGTTGTACACACCACAACATATCATGCTGTACACACCACCACTTATCCTGCTGTACACACAACATATCATGCTGTACACACCACAACTTATCCTGCTGTACACACCACAACTTATCCTGTTGTACACACCACAACTTCTCCTGCTGTACACACCACAACTTCTCCTGTTGTACACACCACAACATATTATGCTGTACACACTACAACATATTTAAATTCATCTGTACTTTCACTTGTCATCTGCATAAAGTCTTTAATGATCGATTTTTCCACAGAAGCCAAGTGGAATGTCAAGTGACCTAACTGTTCCACTCTGTCACCCCAGCCTAATGCACTGTGAGACAGCAGCCTCTTAACAGAAGCTCTATGCAAGGGGACAGTAGGATAGGTCAGGGTACTACTCAGTACTAGTCATGCTAGCATGGCCACTTTCATTCTCTTTACAAATTTATTTTTAAATTACAGCCAATTTCTGACAGGATCTGCAGACAACAGCTCATATAATTCCTCGCCTAACATCCCTGTATGCAGAATAATAATGTTGTCATGCGTAGCACCAGTATCTGTCTAGACAAATCACTTATGACGTTGACTCCATTGTCAGAGCAGGTTTTTTGGCAGCAGTTGATGCAAGGCACGTTTGGGCTTTTGTAGATAGAGACCTTTGCAGTGCATAACAGGTTTTTCATTTCCTTATGTGATATTTTACGTCCCGTGACACAGACAACCGGTAGAAGGGACCAACAAGTTTTAGTGTCTCATCCGAAAGACACGGGCAATGTGCTGTGAACAAAACTGCCCAAGTTTCAAAACAACAGCAGGTGCCCTTGACTGACAGTCTAGCACTCTAACCACTGACCTACACTGACTCTAAATATGGTGGAGAATATATGACATGGTTGTATGAGAGAGCATAGTGGTCTGAAGTGGTCATTATTACCTTTAACCGTTGAGTTCTTAAAATGCTGCGTATTGACTAGTTTCACGTCATGAATGCATGAATGCACGCATGCATGCTCACACTGCCTACCGGGACTTCCACTCCAGGCTGCCATTAAGCAGGTTCAATGATACACTGCTCCAATATCTTGTATTCTGTGTCTAAATCCAATAACCTCTCATAAAGTGGAGACACGATTCTGCCTGCAGTAAAGGTTAAAGGTCACAGGAGACCTACAAGACGAACAGATCGATACATTATTGTCTGGTCCACACAGTAGGCCACTGGAATTCATTAATTGCGATATATCATAAAAACTAATACATATTAATTAAGATGTGATGCTATTTATAACCTGAGAACACACCTGAAATATTGCTTAGTGCTGCAGACATACCTGAGTGAGCCACCACTGCTCAAATATCATTTCTATTTTTCACAAACACCCTCCACTGAATGTACTATAATTTTGATGCTTTAGACCCCAGGGTTATTGCAAGACACCCTCTCTACAACAGGCCTCCTTGGACCACAATATACACAGCAACTCAAAGATACTTTAGCGCCTGTTACCCAACAAGGCTTCATAACGAGGGGTGATTAAAATTGTGATGCCTCACTCAGTATTCAACAAATCTAGGCAGACCTTACAATCGAAACTACAAGACAGCTCTTTAATGTCAGAATACATCCTAATGGGTCTATTCTGTCTGTCCAAGGAGAGGCAAGCATGGAGAACACAGTAGTACAAATAGAATAGACTTAGGAGTGGTGTGAAACGCCTATGTTATCAAGCACCCATTGGATGTTATCATGCACCCATTCGATGTTATCATGCACCCATTCTATGTTATTCCTGTGTATCACCCACACGTCATACACGTTTGTAATGTAATTCGTATAGTAGTAATCGTAAGGGAAATTAACTTATTGTGGTGTATGTTGAGAGAATGGACGAACAATTTCCTGTATTTTTGGTCACGTGACGGATTCTCTCCGCATGCGACATGCCCTGCAGGCGGAGAGAGGCCAGAGCGACCTGGAGAGCCTCTCTGTCTGCGACATGCCCTGCAGGCGGAGACCACAGCGACCTGGAGAGTCTCTCTGCCTGTGACATGCCCTGCAGGCGGAGAGACCACAGTGACCTGGAGAGTCTCTCTGCCTGTGACATGCCCTGCAGGCGGAGAGACCACAGCGACCTGGAGAGCTTCTCTGTCTGTGACATGCCCTGCAGGCGGAGAGACCACAGCCACCTGGAGAGGCTCTCCGCCTGTGACATGCCCTGCAGGCGGAGAGACCAGAGCGACCTGGAGAGCCTCTCTGGGCTGTTCTGTTTGTCCCATTGAGATATCTGCCCCTCTCTGTGATAAATATAATGGCCATTTCTCTCCGTGGAGACCGGATAGGACAAATAGAACAGACTCAAAGACATGTCACTATGACACAATGGAACCCTTACAAACTGTCTTGTTATGAAGACATGTTGTCATTGATATAGTCGATTGTAAGCACTCTTCACAAGTGATGTTTTAATTAGCTGTCAAAGGACAACAATGCGAGATGAGCTGGAGACAAAGGTCCTAGCCACAACAGACTCTATAGGACATTAATGGACAGTACTCCTTAGCAAAGTCAACATTATCATTTAATCAGGCTACAAAGTGGCTGAGATGTGTTTATCACTACTTATGATGATAACACTGGTGTCTACTGTAAAAGACAAACAGTGCAGTAGCATGCTTGGGGCAATCAAAGTTCTTACCCTCTGTGAGGCAATAGTTTTCAACCTCTACTTGCCACCCTGTCTGAGGTAATAATTTCCACCCTCTTTGAAGCAATAATTCCCACCCTCTCTGGGGCAACTGCTGCCACCCTGCCTGACAGCCACATGGCTGTCATGTTGTAAACATCACCCCACAGCACTGACTACACTCAGGAATGCCTCCTCCTCCTCTTGTGGGGTCAACCTCTGACAAGTGGGAGGGGCAGGTCATTGCAAGGAACATAATAACATTGTCATAGGCAAACCACCCTGGGGAACTGTCTTGCTCTTGAGTGCCATATAAACGTATAGGCCAAATAACAGTATAGGGTGGCAAATCAGTCAAATTTAATAATAGTATAGTGCTGAATAGCAGTACAGGGGGCAAATTGTTCAAAACAAATAATAGTACAGTGCGAAAAAGTCACTAGTATATTTGTCTTTTTAGTGCCGGAGCAATTTGTTTACTCGACGTGAAGCCTAGGCATCCCTGCAAAACTATGCAGATCACCAGGTATTTTGGTTTTTTTTCTGCTGAATATGCATAAACTTTGTGCATATTCGCATCACCACAGATATAGTAACCGCGTTTTATATCTGCGAAAAACCGGGGAATTTTCCATTTTTACATTTAAAGTTTTATTGAATTAAATACACAAGGACGTTTCAGGGGAAATGGACTTGCGTATTCGGCGGCCATTTACAGTCGGTTTATGCGGTGACAATGGCATTTTAACTAATAATATACCATGTCAAGCTCCCGAGAACTAAGGATTCTGACCAATTCATCTAATCATGGAAATCTAACGGTCTAACGCTTCGTGATAAAAATCTAGGATCCTCAGAAGCACGTGATCCCGCTAAATTCACGACTTGTTCGAAAGGATGAAAACTTCGCTGTCAGAGGGAGCCACATGCAGTTCCAGTTGGGAGCAAGTGATTTTAGTGTGAGCGGTAAACCGTTCCGTAGATGATTGATTAGCGCTAGGCAATGAGAGCGATTGCTCTCCTAAAAATTATACCCTGCATAATTTGCCACGATTATCGAAGAAAATAGGTTGGCACAAATGTTTTAATTTAATAACAGTATCGTGCCAAATACGGTGCGTATAGGGTGGCATTTTTCATCAAATAAATACGTGTATAGGGACGCTTATTCGGCACTCTAGATAAACAAATTACAAATACTCACTTGCACTACTACTGGACAACGGAAAACCTTTTGTGAAACACTAACATTTAAGTTGAATTTGCAACTTCAATGCTCATTATAAACTGCCAGCTGTCCTGTGTTGCTTCCTGATGTACTTACTGTGTCCTGGGGTGACCTCTGAGCTGGCCTCCAGGGGGCACACCAGGCTAGCAGTCCATTCATTAATTGCTTAAAATGGTCACCTGTCTATTACGAACACCTGTTAATTGTGGACATCTGTGTATTAGGTCCACACTTTCCCAGGTCCAGCTCACTACTCTAACTTACCCACCTTCCTGATGAGCCACTGAATCCACCCTGGGTGCAATACCAGGGGAATTCACAAACCCCACACAGGGGGTAAATGTGTAACCAGCTGAAGACTCCCAATAGGGGTTGTTTGTGACAGCAGGTCTTTCACACAACATCAGCCACACTAGATTCGTCCATAGCTCATACTATTCTATAAACCACCCACATATACATAGCTCATACTATTCTATAAACAACCCCCATATACATAGCTCATACTATTCTATAAACAACCCCCATATACATAGCTCATACTATTCTATAAACAACCCCCATATACATAGCTCATACTATTCTATAAACAACCCCCATATACATAGCTCATACTATTCTATAAACAACCCCCATATACATAGCTCATACTATTCTATAAACAACCCCCATATACATAGCTCATACTATTCTATAAACAACCCCCATATACATAGCTCATACTATTCTATAAACAACCCCCATATACATAGCTCATACTATTCTATAAACAACCCCCATATACATAGCTCATACTATTCTATAAACAACCCCCATATACATAGCTCATACTATTCTATAAACAACCCCCATATACATAGCTCATACTATTCTATAAACAACCCCCATATACATAGCTCATACTATTCTATAAACAACCCCCATATACATAGCTCATACTATTCTATAAACAACCCCCATATACATAGCTCATACTATTCTATAAACAACCCCCATATACATAGCTCATACTATTCTATAAACAACCCCCATATACATAGCTCATACTATTCTATAAACAACCCCCATATACATAGCTCATACTATTCTATAAACAACCCCCATATACATAGCTCATACTATTCTATAAACAACCCCCATATACATAGCTCATACTATTCTATAAACAACCCCCATATACATAGCTCATACTATTCTATAAACAACCCCCATATACATAGCTCATACTATTCTATAAACCACCCCCATATATATAGCTCATACTATTCTATAAACAACCCCCATATACATAGCTCATACTATTCTATAAACAACCCCCATCTACATAGCTCATACTATTCTATAAACAACCCCCATATACATAGCTCATACTATTCTATAAACAACCCCCATATACATAATACAACTTGCCTTCAATAACACACCAGCTTCAAACGCTATCACAACGATGAACTAACTTTGACGAGTACCTCACTTTGCATACGTATGATAGTGTCGTATAGTAGTGTCATATACACTAACCTTGACATTGAAGCCAAAGCGTCCCTGTGCATCGGGCTTCATTCTGATGGTCACCAGTCCATGGCCATCATTGTACACACTTCCATTTGGCTGTAACACACAACAAGGTCAATGTGACAATCGCTGACCACCAATTGACCACAAAGTGACCACTAAACACAATCATAAAATAGTTTTATATATGCAATGGTTGGCACTTGTTTCACCTGCAAATCAAAACAGTGAATTTCTACGACTCCCTCCAACATTCCTTGTTCAGGGCGTTACACTTCACCCCCGGCAAGTCTGTTCATGCAAACAACATTTCAACTTCTATTGAAGCATTCAGTCATGCTGCAATTACTGCACAAAACTGTTCATTCTTAGTACTCCATCAAATGGAATCCAATCACTCTCTGAGTGAACTAAGGCAAAGTGGGGCAGACAAATCTGCCCAGGTCTTGAAACGACAGCAGATGGACTCGAACCTCCGGGTCCATATTCTCGAAAGGCTTACGAGAATTTGTAATTCAAGTTCTCTGTAAAAATGGCGGCAGAGCTGCCTTCGGGGCGGTCACTCATTGAATATATAATACCAAAATAACATGGCAAATATAAGATTATAACACAAGCCTGCCAGTGTAGGCATATTCAGTATTTAGCACGCGGATAATATTTGTCACGATATTCTAAGAGTGAACTCCCCCTGATAATTTTATCGCCATATTTACGAAAACTTGTGTTACAAATTTGAACATGGGTCCTGTCCTCTCAACTGACAGTGTGGCACTCTACCTCTGAGCCACCTCATTGCCTTCAGTCTTCAGTCACTATACGTCACACCACAAGACAACTGACAGTCTGGCGCTCTACCTCTGAGCCACCTCATGCCTTCAGTCTTCAGTCGCTATACATCACACCACAAGACAACTGACAGTCTGGCGCTCTACCTCATGAACAGACTGGCAAGTTGTCATCAATGATTGTCACTTTCTGACGTACTGACTTAGGCAACATGAACAGACTGGCAAGTTGTCATCAATGATTGTCACTTTCTGATGTACTGACTTAGAAGCAACATGAACAGACTGGCAAGTTATCATCAATGATTGTCACTTTCTGACGTACTGACTTAGGCAACATGAACAGACTGGCATGCTTCTGACCAGTCTTGACCCTGCAGCCACCATGTGAAGACTGCTAGTTGCTGACCACAAGTTAGCAGTTGAAGCCAACTCTCCAAGGTTGTTCACTCTCGGTCAATTGTCAGTCTTCAATCAGACAACCTTTGCCATTATTAAACCCATACCCAGTGACAGCTTCAATACAATACAAAACACCACCCATGCCAAATATTGGCAACATCAAATAATTACTAAACATGGTGTCATAAAGGAATGTGTTCTCAGAATGATACTGTTTCTTTATAGTACACCAAATCTTAAATTTATCATGATACAAGTGAGAATTTATTAAATTCTTTGTACAGTTTTTTTGGCATATATGCCTAAAAGACAGCACTGGGTCAACAACCCGAGACAATCAAGTTTTAGGGCACAAATCCGGGGTGATTTTCTAAGATCACCACATAAGTTCACATTCATAGAGCAGATTCCTTTACCAGATATATCATTTGAACGTGATGGGGAAAAGGTCACAGAACGACACAGTTCGCTTAGGAACTAACTATTTACTGACCTTATTTACATATATTGGTTTGTGACTTTCCATTTGTGACTTTTTGGTGGAATTGTTTTAAAATGCACTTCCTTGTTCTAACTCAATCCGAATCTTTTGACACAGTGTTTGCCAACTGTGACCTGACATTTCCCATGTAGTCTTTCCCCTTCTCAATCACAGTGTTGTACAACCTGATCCCATTATAACCTACAGAGGTCAGACCACAGTTAGGCTTCCGGACATGTTCCACACAAATGTTCACCCTAAAATATGCAATTTAGTTAATTTCAGTGATTTTATTTGCCAAGAAGTAACAATATTCTGCCAGCAAGGTTGGAACATTTGAAATGTCGCACCTTTCACAGTGAGATGTTGCACTATGAAGCAGATTTGAATATGCTAGATATTTTGGCGGTGACATTCCCGAAACACAACTAGGCCTACTAATGTTTAGCGAAAATGGTTAAAAGAGCTGGAGGCATAGAAATTTTACACAACTTCTGCAGGTTCAGAATGTTTTATGTTCCTTATTTCTTACAATCAGACAAAACGTTAACATGGCCACCAATGGGGAATTCAACTGTGGTCTGACCTCTACACCCTGGCTGACACCTGACACTGTGGAATCCCTACACAGCTTCCAGCAATAAACACCTATTAAACCTGCTTACTACGCCCTCCTGTCATACTTAGGGGGCCCATTAATCATTGTAGACATTAACCTGCTTACTGCGCCCTCCTGTCACACTTAGGGGGTCGTTGATCGGTGTAGACATTAACCTGCTCATACAAACAATACTAATTCTCAGACTCTCCTCCCCAAGTAGTATTTTAAAATGTTGATAATTTTCCAGGTTGAAACATAAATCAACGTACCAATGTTCTGACACGGTGCATGTGCCATGTGCCATGCGCCATGTGCCATGTGTACAGCACATACAATAATAAACACCAGAATATGTTTATAAACATTTATCTACAATAATTATATTCAAGCTTTGTGTTTTTCTAACAATGCTGCAGTGTCATATTGAGAATTATTTTCCACTAAGTTGTGAATTTCTAAGATGTTGAACTGTATTACAGCGCTGAGCATCGAACAATTACATAATTTCTAAGATGTTGAACTGTATTACAGCGCTGAGCATCGAACAATTACATAATTTAAAACAGCCAGTAGTACTTCCGTAACAGTGTGATCACCGTGATCACAATGATGGTCACATTTCACATTCACAATATCTTGCAACTATGTCGTTTGACGAGTATGTATCTAATCTGGGGTTTTGTCCATGAAGTGTTTATCCATAATATCCTGTAGGCATCTAGTTCACACACCCTCCACCCCTCATGATAGTAGCATAATGTCCTGTAGGCATCTAGTCCACACACTAGTGCCCTGCGCGGGCCTAGAATTGGATCCCAAGCCCGGCCCGCAATTAGCAGTTAGAGTCCAGGCCCGGCCCAGGCCCGCAATAATTTTTGAAGCCCGGCCCGGCCCCGGCCCACAAACTAGAATTTAGGCCCAGGCCCGACCCAGGCCTGACCCAGACCGTGAATGTTTGGCCCAGGCCCGGCCCGGAAGTTTCAGGCCCAGGCCCGGCCCATACCCGCTGGCCAAAGATGGGTAAGCCCGCGGCCCGCAAGCCTGCGGCCCGCTAAGTTTAGAGAAGATAAACCTATAATCTTATAACAAAGACGAAAAACAAATAAACTGTAAAACATACTTATTGTTCTATTAAATAAAAAAAAAACATATATGTATATATATATATGGGATGGGGCATAATATCCTTAGCTCTTAGTGGAGTACTACTCTTATGTTTGAAGGTCCATAGTGTGCTGGATGAGTTCTAAAAATCCAGCACCACCAACTTCTTCAAACTTACGAATATCCTGAAGAAAAATAAAGAAAAACTTCTTAGTGTCATTACTATTAAATATGGTAACATTTGTTATATTTGGCTTTAATGCATTGGCTTATGGTTAGGGTAAGATATTTGTTTATCTAACATTAAATTTAACATAATTTAATATGATATTTCAATTAAATGTCA
>SDWI01001115.1:75053-91752 GCA_009193005.1 Lamellibrachia luymesi | reverse complement strand
CATGATAGTAGCATGATGTCCTGTAGGCATCTAGTCCACACACCCTCCACCCCCCATGATAGTAGCATGATGTCCTGTAGGCATCTAGTCCACACACCCTTCACCCCTCATGATAGTAGCATGATGTCCTGTAGGCATCTAGTCCACACACAAGTAGGAATCAACTGACAAAATGAGAACATGACAAGTGTTCTTAGTTCGTTGCACACCCCAGGCTAGTACGCCTTTCAACTATTGCTCTACTGAGTTACTCAACAACCAATATTCACACACTTTGACATGTTGTATAATATTAACTTGACACAATATTGATGGACACTGTTTCTCCCAGACTCCAGTCACCCATAACAAGAATACGTTGCCAGACACCATTGAGCTAAAGTTGGCCGGTGAAGACAAACTCTGAGAACACAACAGCTGTTGCTACCTGTGAACAATAAATAAAGTATGTAGTACTACAGAACCCCTCTAACAGGGCCACCCAAGTGACTGAGATCAACTGGCCTGATTAAAGGGGTGGTCGAATTACAGAGGCTGGTCAGACATACAGATGTGGGGGAAACAGACTGTGATACAGTGGTCATTTTAGGGAGGGGGGCATTTCCAAGGGGTGGCCACCTTGAGGAGTTCAACTGTACTTTTGTTGACATTTTCTGACTTGGGCAGTCTTCCTAAAACTCCCTCCTCAACCCATTTAGCCCACCACAAGTCAGGTTTGGTGATATTCATATCCGTAGTGTGTGAACAGTTTAACTAATATGTGCAATCCGCTTAATCAAATACAGCGCACTTTTGTTCAAATCATCGAAAGAATTAACTTTGATTGTTAAACCGGGTAACTTGCAGACATGTAAACAACCTTATGTTATAGTAACTCGAGCCAGACTGTTTTTTTCCCGCAAAATTTTTAATGGCTCCGATAAAAACTAATTGAATAGTGCGTCAAAAAAACTAAATAAAAACATTTAGAAATGAGCCAGCATGTCGTAATCCATACGAGATAGGTTTGATTTTTTGTCAAATGTGTTTAAAAGGACACCTACGAAAAAATTTAACCGAGGAGGAAACTTGAAACTTTGACCACCGTTGGATGACAACACAATGACAGTGTTTCTACCATCACCCCACTACACACTGCCATAGCCACCTTTAAAAACTTGAGTCTAGATCTGTCTGTTATCTTAATGTCAATTGTTATAGACAGTTGCTGCCAACAAAGCCTTGCTTGTGTCTCACTGTTTTATCTCTGTCTTCAAGAGGTTGTTGACAGCATAATATTGTCATACACTGACTTCCACATGTTTGTCCTAGTGTCCTTTGTTGTCCTGCAGTCTGCCGTAAGGACACTTTAAAATGCCACAAAATAATCCATTATGTCTGCCATTAATCAGCTGGTTGTAGTCAACATGGCGCTGTTGCCACAGCACTTCACTTTTCCCTCTTCCAGGGAATCTCAAGGACATTGGTGTTTGGGACAACTGGGAAGCAGGACATGTGGATGTGTAGGCTAGCCATCCCCACAAGTCTACAAGTATATACTGCTAAAAAGTTATCATTTACTATCCTGTTGTTTGTAACGTCATCTCCCAAGGTGGGGTGATCTAAAAACATTTGTATGTACAATAAATTTGTGCAGTTCAGGGTTAAAATTTACGTCTACGGTGACTTAATAACTTCTAGGGTGGCTTTCTGAAATGCTTCTGCCATTGGCAGACTTCCTCCTCCTCTACGGTTTACTTTCTTCTTTTGGACGTTGATATGTACAAATGTAAAGGCATGTTCTTATATAGCGCAGCATCCAACCTTGGCACTGTTCAAAGTGCTTTACACTTCACCCCCTGGCAGACCTGTTCATTCCAATGCTAACTCAACTTCTCTGGAGAGTATTCAGCCATGCTGCAATTACTGCACAAAGACTATGCATTGACATATCCACCAGTGTGTTGCCAGGTACTCATTTATACAGCTGAGTGAATTGGAGCAAATGTGGGGCGAACAAAATTGCCAAAGCATTGAAATGTCAGCACATAGGAATCAAAACCTGGTTCTCTCGACTGAGAGTCTGATGTTCTAACTGTTATGCCATGTATTAGTAATTCTGCCTTTTATTGATGTATATAAAATGAAAACAAAAGTTTAATTCATCCAGGCTGTGTTGTCATAAAAAACATTTGGTTTCCTGTCCATCCAGTACAGTGGTTACATCATCTTTCTGTCAACTTTGTCAAAGCTATACATTGACATATTACACAAGTATTGATCGTAGTGTTCATCCAAGGACCACATCAAAACATCAGTCAAAGTCCACTCTAGCATACTGTACTGATGGTTTATATCAGCTATCATAATGCAAAACAGTAAGCACTCCACTCAGCACCTTTATGAGCAGTAATTGGGTAATATTTGTTAGTGGGGGGGGGGAATACACTGATGTATGATATTAAAGAAAGCAGCTGCTAACACCTAGTGCTATTTTCATATGACCCCCAAAGTGTCACTCAATCAGGCTGTGCATTTACAGACTTAGCTATACTTGCAGACATATTCATATTGAAAATATGACACTTCTATTGCCTGCAGGCCCTATTGCCTTGATGGCAATAAGGCCTATAGGTCTAATTGCCTTGATGGCAATAAGGCCTACAGGTCTAATTGCCTTGATGGCAATAGGGCCTGCAGGTCTTATTGCCATCAAGGCAATAGGGCCTGCAGGCAATAGAAGTGCCATATTTTCAATATGAATATGTCTGCAAGTATAGCTAAGTCTGTAAATGCACAGCCTGATTGAGTGACACTTTGGGGGTCATATGAAAATAGCACTAGGTGTTAGCAGCTGCTTTCTTTAATATCATACATCAGTGTATTCCCCCCCCCCACTAACAAATATTACCCAATTACTGCTCATAAAGGTGCTGAGTGGAGTGCTTACTGTTTTGCATTATGATAGCTGATATAAACCATCAGTACAGTATGCTAGAGTGGACTTTGACTGATGTTTTGATGTGGTCCTTGGATGAACACTACGATCAATACTTGTGTAATATGTCAATGTATAGCTTTGACAAAGTTGACAGAAAGATGATGTAACCACTGTACTGGATGGACAGGAAACCAAATGTTTTTTATGACAACACAGCCTGGATGAATTAAACTTTTGTTTTCATTTTATATACATCAATAAAAGGCAGAATTACTAATACATGGCATAACAGTTAGAACATCAGACTCTCAGTCGAGAGAACCAGGTTTTGATTCCTATGTGCTGACATTTCAATGCTTTGGCAATTTTGTTCGCCCCACATTTGCTCCAATTCACTCAAAGATTACTACTTAAATTAAAAGCCCATGGTATCGGGGACAGTATAACTGACTGGATAGAACAATGGCTGACTGACAGAAGACAACGAGTTGTAGTAGATGGAGAAGTTTCAAATTGGAAATCGGTTTTGAGTGGGGTACCTCAAGGATCAGTATTAGGACCTATATTATTCTTAATTTATATCAATGACTTGGACGACAGTATAACAAGTAACGTACTGAAATTTGCGGATGACACAAAACTGTTTAGAAAGGTTAATACTGATGGTGATAAACAACATTTACAAAACGATCTAGACAGATTAGTGAAATGGTCTGAAAAATGGCAGATGTTGTTCAATTTTGGGAAATGTAAATGCCTACATACAGGACATAGGAACTTGAATGTAAACTATAAAATGGGAGATACTGTTCTGGGTACTACTGTAAAAGAAAAGGACTTAGGAGTTACAATAAGCGCTGATATGAACGTTTCAGAGCAGTGTGGTATTGCAGCTTCAAAGGGTAATCAAATTCTTGGATTGATTAGAAGAAACATAACATACAAGGGAAAAAAGTTAATTATACCTCTTTATAAAGCAATAGTTAGACCTCATTTAGAATACTGTATACAAGCATGGAGACCATATCGTAAGAAGGATATAGATACGCTTGAACGCATACAAAGGAGAGCAACTAAAATGATTCCAGAACTGAGAGACCTTAGTTATGAAGAACGCTTGAAAGAATGTGGTTTAACAACTCTAGAGACAAGGAGGTTAAGAGGAGATCAGATTGAAGTTTTTAAGATATTGAATGGGTATGAAAATATTGATAAAAATATGTTTTTCTCACTCAAGATGGATAGCAGAACTAGAGGACATGAGGTAAAATTAGTAAAGGATCAATGTAGATTGGACATCAGGAAGCACTCGTTCTCACAGAGGACAATAAATGAATGGAACAAATTGTCTACAGATTGTGTAACTGCTAGCAGCATGAATATGTTTAAAAACAAGGTTGACACATATCTCAGGAGGGCGGGTTATAAGTAGATGAACATTGTTGGACTCTCGATAAGCCAATGGCTTCCTTGTCCACTTGCCATCTGGGCCTTTGGCTTGGATGGCAAATCTTGTTAAATCTTGTTAAATCACTAGTAACAGAGGGTGCATTGTAACACACCAGTTATTTAACTTTGGATCAAAGTTCACTTACACCATACACTTGGATGTGGGTTACCGCCTGTTTTGTCATGGCTCTGTTTGCTTCATAAAACAGGCTTTTTATCAAGAATTGTTTATCATAAACTACTGAGCATAAATTTTATGAAATGTTTCATCTTTGCTGTTTGACAAAGCAAGCTGCGTTAGAAGCTGCGCTCACTCATTAAGCTGGAAATTTAAAAATGGCTAAGATTAGGAAATTATGAAAGCATACTTTGACTTCCTTGTCTGTCCATTTCTCATATATGAAACTTGATGTTTGGGATGACAATGTCATCACACCGAATGCTATTAAAATCATCAACCACACAACACACAATGTTTGTTTCGGCCACTAATACCTCACACGGGAACAACTGGTATCATTGGAAAGCTGAATCATTCTTCATTCTGTCTCATATTTATTCATAAGCGTAGTCAATAACAGCTAATGATGATCTAGCTTGCGAAACGCGTCACATAGTTGGTGCCCACATTTGGCTGCTTTTACTAAGTGGCGCTGAATAAAATTTACGTTTCCATTTATAGTACCTAAATATGCAACACATGATACCTTTGGAAAGCTATATGATTGGCCTATCTGAATCAATGTGAATGAGCGAGCTGACTATATGCAGCGAATGAACATCATTGTTACAAACTCGTGTTGTCTCGGTCGTATTTACTAATCCACCATTTCGTTTTCTCACTTCATTTTGTGTCAGTTCACTTTAGGCCAGATTATTTCAAGTTTCCAAGTTGACATTTCAGCAAATTGCATGACAGTATTAGTTAATCATATTATTATACTAGTTCAGACAGTTAGAACGATGTTGCGAGCTTTTTTGAGGTAAATATCATCAAGTTGACATCGTGATTTCCGCCAGCTTCGACAGCCCGCACTGTCACGGTAAACAATGCGGGACCGATGGGCCTGTCTGAATCAGCATAGTCCAGTGTTGGAAAAAATCATAAAAATAAAAGTTGTAAACATATTTTATTCATTTTTGTATTATGTAGCTAATATGTATGGCTACATTTCTCCCAGTAACATAGGGACATACAGCCACTCGGTAATTATCTGGTGGCAGGGTGAAAACGTAAATTTTTGCTGTCTTTTTTTGATAAAATTCAAATAGTAATATCCCAGTGATAAGATTATGTGCTGTAGCTTTTATAATTTTATTATAATAAACAGTATTTTTTAGCAACAAAATGATACCTCAATGACATTTGTGCGATAATTATTAGCGATGTTATGATTTTTTTAAAGCTCCTTTATGAATAACTTATCATTGGTCACTCGCAGGGTTCAGGCAACTTCCTTCACCCCACTTTGCCTGTGTCTTTTGGAAGAGACACTAAAAGCCATTGGTCCCTTCTACCTGGTGTCTATGTTGGTCCCTTCTACCTGGTGTCTATGTTGGTCCCTTCTACCTGGTGTCTATGTTGGTCCCTTCTACCTGGTGTCTATGCTAGGGCAAGTAAAAGATCCCACACAGGGAATAAACATATAACCTGCTGTGGACTCTATCTCTCAACCATACAAGTCATCGTAGAAGCATCCATGAGGCAGATCAGTCACTTCTACTAATTACTTTGCATGAAGATATCATTGAATGAAAAACCAATGTCTCTGTCAGGCTGTAATTAAACACAGTCAAACCTGCTCAAGTGACCACCTGCATTAAGTGACCACTTGTCATTTCACATCTTAAATTACCTGCATTAAGCAACCACATGTATTAAGACACCACATTTCGACCATCCATTGATCGGTCGATTTAGACAGGTTTCAGTTAATGAGCCTTCATTGTCTGTAGACAGGTGGATACATCAAAGGATGCCAACAGGTGCATACCTGTCACCTCCACTTACAGTCACACCAGGGCAAAGACACTGACCACATGACATAGGACAACTGACTACTCACACTGACCCAATGTCTTGTGGCTAAATGTCCTGTTTTATAGTTTTACAAACAAGCAGACAAGACAATCAATACATTGTTTCATGAACACGCAGACAAGACAATATATCCACTGTTTCATGAACAAGCTGACAAGACAACAAATATATTGTTTCATGAACAAGCAGACAAGACAACAAATACATTGTTTCATGAACGAGCAGACAAGACAATGTATCCACTGATTCATGAACAAGCAGACAAGACAATAAATATATTGTTTCTTGAATGAGCAGAAAAGACAACAAATATTTTGTTTCATGAATAAGCAGACAAGACAACAAATATATATTGTTTCATGAATAAGTAGACAAGACAACAAATACGTTGTTTCATGAACAAACAGACACAGCAACAAATACATATGTCCACTGTTTCATGAACGAGCAGACAAGACAACAATGTATTATTCCATGAACAAGCAGACAAGACAATCAATAAATGATGACTCAGTCCACCAGAGGTGAAGGGAGAATTATGAAGCAGATGGCCAGAAAAACAGGTATTCTTACTGAGTGGAAATCACGCACTTCTTCATAATTAAAGTATGACGAAAGTGAAACATGACGCATTCAAACAATGGCTCCACCCACACTAGTGTCAGCTGTCAGTTTATGATTGACTCGGACACAAGAAAAAACATGTCTGCGGTTGGCCAAGATTGCCCAGTCAGGAAGCAATCTATGCAGATGCAAAAAAACACTGACTACATCAGAGTTTTTTCTCAGAGTAATCAACTTTCAGCACAAAAACGTTGTCACACCTTTGTCGTGTGTGCCCCCCAGTGGCAGACTGAAGAGTTAACAATAACCTATTCCCATTATAGCGCCAACATCGACCCTGTCATTACACATCATCACAAAAAATCATTGCAGCTCAAAAAGGAATACTATTGTTGAAGTATGATCGCGGTAATCGTAAAATCATGTTATATATGGTATAAACTATATCTGTTCTAACAGCACTCTGACCGTTATCGCTTTAATTTGAAGTTTCGATACAAATTTCATGTTTACATTGCATGCGGGACAGAGCGGAACATAATTTTACAGATGTTCATGATACACCCATCACATGATACATCCGTCACGTGTTACACCCATTGCGTGATGATACATTGTTGACAATTGTTGACAGCTGTGTATAAATGCAGAGAGCTGTGAGGTTGACATCCATAGACAGATATTGGTCAAATTATATCTTAAAATATTCTGGTTCATCAAAACACATTTAGGTGGTCGAGATGGTAGTTGAGATGGTGGTCAAGATGGTAGGGTAGATAACGTTTATATGATGTAACATAATTATTTAATTTAAACTGATGAGATTATGTGCCGAATGGGAGGACTGTGTGAAGACCTGGCAGGAGTGGGAGGGGTGCAGAGAATGAGGGATAGGGAGAATGGAGAAGGGTGGTGGAGACGGGAAACAGGGTCAGTGGCGGAAGGAAAAAAATTTATGACAAGTACTGATGGCAGCCTCCCCCCAGACTTCAGGGACATACAGAGACAGTAACAAGAAGTGAGTCAGTCAATTGCACAATCAAATGAGCCAACCTCAATTTGTTTGATCCTGGTATCACCACCAGGATATTGCCAGCTCCACCCCACAGGTGATGTGGGGTTATAACCCCCACCTGTTGGTTCCGCCCTAGTGAACTGAGGATATATAATAAGTACATATCCGGGAGCCCACACCACAGTCACTTGAACAGTCACTTGGCAGCACACAATGGCTGGCCCCGGGCCACACAATGATTGGCCGCGGGCCATCTCAACATTGAACATGTTTAAATGTGAGCATTTCAAATCTATTCACTTGATGTAGCTTTGAATCCACCTGAATCTAGAAAACAAAGTGCAAGAAGTGCTAACTATAGGGACCCAGGGAGAGCTCGTGGACATTGTGATCTGGTTTGAAATAGCAAATATAGATATATTACCTAAAATAATAGTCAATTTAAGATATAACTAAAATAACAGTTAATTTAAAAAGTATGTTGTTTTTAGGAATTGTTCTGATCATGAAACTTGCCTGAAAACACGAGATCCTGTAACATATGGGAGATTATATGTACCATGTAGAACATTGGATATGACATACACTGTACAACATTGGATATGACGTACCCTGTACAACACTGGATATGACGTACCCTGTACAACACTGGATATGACGTACCCTGTACAACATTGGATATGACGTACCCTGTACAACACTGGATATGATGTACCCTGTACAACATTGGATATGATGTACCCTGTACAACATTGGATATGATGTACCCTGTACAACATTGGATATGACGTACCGTGTACAACACTGGATGTGATGTACCCTGTACAACATTGGATGTGATGTACACTGTGTAACATTGGATATGACGTACCCTGTACAACATTGGATATGACGTACCCTGTACAACATTGGATATGACGTACCCTGTACAACATTGGATATGATGTACCCTGTACAACATTGGATATGATGTACCCTGTACAACATTGGATATGATGTATGCTGTACAACATTGGATATGATGTACCCTGTACAACATTGGATATGAAGTACCCTGTACAACATTGGATATGATGTACCCTGTACAACATTGGATATGATATACCCTGTACAACATTGGATATGAAGTACCCTGTACAACATTGGATATGATGTATGCTGTACAACATTGGATACGAGGTACCCATTAATTTGTGCTTCCTTTTATATTAAGGTGAAATGGATCAACAATAACTTACCTGGCCAACGAAGGCCAAATTTAAAATACTTGCCATGACATGCCAGTCAAACAGGTAGTCACTTATTACAGCAGCGTGTAAAACCAATAATCCTGGGCCAAATGTGAAGATTGCATTGAGAGTGTCTGTCACCTTGGTTGATAGGACAAGTGGCCGTTCATCAGCCCTTCCTAGGTCTAACATTTAAGTACTAAATTTAGCCTGTGGCAGTCGTTAAGTCTCAGTTTAGGACCCTTGTCAACTGTATCTTGAGATATTCAAGGGCCCAACTTGTAATGTCAATTAAACCCAGCTTTGACCTGTCAACACCTGGCCTGGTTAACCCTTTATGCACCACAGCAACAATTAAAATGACAAATACACCCCACTCACAGCAAGAGTCATAAGCTGATTCATTACACAATTCCATTCACAAACCACCCACACCTTCGCAAATTGAATCTAACTGCAGTGTTTATCATGTTTATCATGCCAGCAGATTCGGAAATATCAATGTTTTTATTTGGTTTCAATATCCGTCTTAATTCCCCAGAGTGGACAGCAAGAAAGGCAGGTGTCAACAGGTGTGAGTGCTGGAAGGCAGGAGCCGACACTACAACACACCTGACATGTACACGAACACAACAGTCAATGTCAGGGTTTACGCAAACAGTGATTCAACAGTGCTTCAGAGATTCGTTAAGATATTAACATTTTCCCACATTTAATATTTGTAGCAGGACCTGACTTCTACAAAATCTAAAACATAAGAAGTCTTTAAAAGCATTTGTAAGAAAATATGTTATTTCCATTTCATTAGTACCCGGTAATCACTTAGTTTTTAAATAATGTTCATATCCTCTTACATGTTGAATATGTCAGGGCACTAGTTTGACAAATAATTATTTATACAAGTGACCCACCCTCAATGTCTCTCTGCAATGACACCAGTTGTATTTGGTGAAATCAATTATTATTATTATTATTACTATTATTATATTCAGTCTAAAATGTCTTTATATATCTGGAAACAACGACAATTTTAGCATGACATACACTTGACTACCAGGTCAATCTAACACACCTGACTACCAGGCCAATCTAACACACCTGACTACCAGGCCAATCTTATTTTTTATTCAGCTTTTTTTGCCAGGCTAGCAAGAATAATTTGTATGCAAGTCATAGTTTGTGTACGCCACTGTAGTTTGTGTACACCACTGTAGTTTGTGTACACCACTGTAGTTTGTGTACGCCATTGTAGTTTGTGTACACCACTGTAGTTTGTGTACACCACTGTAGTTTGTGTACACCATTGTAGTTTGTGTATACCACTGTAGTTTGTGTACAACACTGTAGTTTGTGTACACCATTGTAGTTTGTGTATACCACTGTAGTTTGTGTACAACACTGTAGTTTGTGTACACCATTGTAGTTTGTGTACATCATTGTAGTTTATGTAATATGTACACCATTGTAGTTTGTGTACACCATTGTAGTTTGTGTACACCTTTTAGTTTGTGTACACCATTGTAGTTTGTGTACACCAATATAGTTTATGTACACCACTGTAGTTTGTGTACACCACTGTAGTTTGTGTACACCATTTTAGTTTGTGTACACCATTGTGGTTTATGTAATATGTACACCACTGTAGTTTGTGTACACCATTGTAGTTTGTGTACACCATTGTAGTTTGTGCACACCATTGTAGTTTGTGTACACCAATATAGTTTATGTACACCATTGTAGTTTGTGTACACCAACACCACTGTAGTCTGTGTACACCACTGTAGTCTGTGTACACCATTTTAGTTTGTGTACACCATCGTAGTTTGCGTACACCATTGTAGTTTATGTACACCATAGTAGTTTATGTACACCATTGTAGTTTACGTACACCATCATAGTTTATGTACACCACTGTAGTTTAGTAAACAATTCCATTTCAAATCATTCCAAGTATTTAGCACAATTCCTTGTTTTGTATAGCTTTAATCTTAGCAATCACATCCAGCCCCGGGAAGGAGGGAATGAGAGAGAATCCAACCAATGTGGGATAACTAGGCTAACAATGAGAGCAACTAACACCTGGGAAACCAACGAGAAGTTATTCCCCCAGGGATAAAACAGCAGCCAAGAGTCTCTCCTACATTCCACCCTGGTTAACCCTGCTCCCAGCAATGTTTGTGTTCACAGGTAAGGCAGTAACATCAATTGTCTGCCCTCACACAGGGGTGCTTTCAACCCCCATTACTTCCCTCCAGATATAACCTGGCATCGTTTCTCCTGCCAGGAAGGATTGTTAATTTATTCAACTGCATTCCTTGCTGAAACTAAAGACCTGGCTGTCCTGCCGGGCCCCACTATCACTGTTGGTTTGTGTCACTGTGAGAAAAAGACAATCTTCTGCCAACAGTTTATAGAGTTGATCAGCTGACAAACCATCACATTGATAGGTTTAAACTCACAAGGAAAACTGTACCCAACTATTTACAATTGTCAAAAAAAATTTCTTCCTACAAAGCACCCTGGGGGGGGGGTCAAGCTGTGTACTAATTCATTCACTTTACATCACCGTTTTTCATCTTGAAAATTATCAACATGTTAAAGTACTAACTGAGGAGAACCTGAGAAATAGTATTCACTGCACAAATAGGTCAGTGTTGACAGCTGTGAACAGTCCCTAACACAGACATCAGTTCAGTAGACAAACTGTTCACAAACACATCAGTGTTGACAGCTGTGAACAGTCCCTAACACAGACATCAGTTCAGTAGACAAACTGTTCACAAACACATCAGTGTTGACAACTGTGAACAGTCCCTAACACAGACATCAGTTCAGTAGACAAACTGTTCACAAATAGGTAAGTGTTGACAGCTGTGAACAGTCCCTAACACAGACATCAGTTCAGTAGACAAACTGTTCACAAACATCTAGATTTGCGCAGCTACTGGACAAAATCCTGTTAAGATATTGCGCCATCATTTCTCAAGACACATACACAAGAACAACTTATTTGTTTCAAAGCTACTGAGACTTTAGTCACAATTTCTCACGATTAGCCATTTTAATCAGTAAATTACAATTCACGTTTGTTGCACTCTGAGTTCGGGTTCCTAGTAACGTTATTATTGTTACTAGGTGCTACAGTATGTTATTATTCTTACTAGGTGCTATAGTATGTTACCAAGTACTGTTACTAGGTGCTACAGTATGTTATTATTATTACTAGGTGCTATAGTATGTTATTATTATTACTAGGTGCTACAGTATGTTATTATTATTACTAGGTGCTACAGTATGTTATTATTATTACTAGGTGCTATAGTATGTTATTATTATTACTAGGTGCAATAGTATGTTATTATTGTTACTAGGTGTTATAGTATGTTATTATTACTAGGTGCCATAGTATGTTATTATTATTACTAGGTGCTATAGCATGTTATTATTATTACTAGGTGCTATAGTATGTTATTATTATCATTAGGTGCTATAGTATGTTATTATTATTACTAGGTGCTATAGTATGTTTTTTTTATTACTACACACTTTGCCAAAATGATGCACCTTAAAAAATCACACTGTTTTGGAAGTAAAATTGCATGCGTTTCAATGTATTCTAAAATGAACTGACTGACGAGAACGTTACCTGGGGACAAACAACAGAGCAATAAGACAGGGCATGCATGAGTGACATGTCAACTTACTCGTGTCCTGGCAGTGGCTCTACCTGGTGGCTTGCGCAGCAGTCCAAACACCGTACCCGCATTTCCCACATTGAACTGCATGAGTGTCACACTGCCCATTGGCCGACTGGTCAAGGCTCGTTTCCCTACGATGCCGGACACTCCCATGGCGCGAGACTGGACACAGCGGTCAGCGGAGATGAATCCAGCATCATCAACAGAATTAGTGCATTTACTCCCCGACACGGAACCCGACTTGTCCCGCTGGCACGGACAACAGCCGAATCCCCAACCAACCACACCTTCCGTTTTCACACACCAACGTAGAGTGTGCTGAATATCCAACCAACTATGCCTTCCGTTTTCGCAAACCTGCCCCGTGCGTTCAAGCACGACACACTGCCGATCAATACCAGTGCCAGAAATGCAGCCGCCGAGTTACTGTGGAAAGGCAATAATATTTTTGCGAGCAGATAATTCCCACATGGACCGATGGCACCGCGGAGATACCCTGGTGACTGAGTCTGACTACAGTGACTTCTGCTCACACAATGCCTTCACTAGCCGCTGAAGCTCCACTCTCAACGACAAATGAAGTATGTCAATAAAATGCTTCATCATTCAATGTGTTGAATCAGTAACCAGCACCTTCAAGTGGCAACTCAATAATGTTCAGTTGGTGGCAATTGATCACTTGAGCAACCTGCACTGCAGATAAGACATCTCTTGTTCGCACTGTGTATACATCCAGCACACAGACTCAACCGCCAAGTCTTTGACAAAACCACCAACGACAACCCTCTTGTTCCTTACCAATAATTAACCAACACAACAATGTAATTCCACAAACATTGCCGTCATCAAAACATCTTTGCAGTCCAGCAATGTCACGGCTAATTAATCCAGTGAAATGCTGTGGGTGTCACTTATATACAGGCCATGACAAATCCTGTTGTATCAATAACCCAGGCTACCGGTGAAAGCCGTTAACCCTTTGCAACTAAGAGCACCGGCTGTGTTCAAATGCCCATTGCATAATGGAGCGGCATGTGTGGTGCTGTGCTGATGGACTCGCTCACAAGTCATGTGATCACTGGTCATGTGACATCAGGTTATAGTGAACCATGAGCTGTGTCTGACATATATAAATACATACATATGTCAGTGTCCTGGTATGATTCATCCAACCAGCACAAAGGCAATAGTCCTTACTTACATAGATTTCCACAGCCACTGACTATAGTCTCAACACACACCGCCATGCCTGTCTGTGTGGACATGCATGATCGAACACGGTCTTAGTCAATGCAAGCAGTTGGACACGCGTGGCTGACTCTGGTACCCAAACCAATGGCTGATAAATCACATCCATTATGAAGGCATATCCAATGGTTGTCAAATCGATCCTACAATGTTCTACCTAATACAAATATGTAGTTCACTCATTTAAATTGGGATAAACAATGACTTCCTGTTACGTGGCACTGTTACGTGGCAAAAAGTGGGGACATTTAAAATGGACAGCTAGGACAACTAACAAGACATTGCACAGAAAAAAACAACCAATAAAATTGTAGGAAGACGTGTATTCTTATGAAATTCAGAAGTCAACTGCTCATACATAACCACCAAAATTTGTGCGTGAATAAATCTGCTTTTATTTTATTACACATTAATAACTGCGAATGTGTCAACATACATTGATATTTACATAAAATGAATGTGTCTACATACAATGATGTCTACATACAATGTGTCAACATACAATGATGTCTACATACAATGAATGTGACTACATACAATGACGTCTACATACAATGAATGTGTCAACATACAATGATGTCTACATACAATGTGTCAACATACAATGATGTCTACATACTATGAATGTGTCTACATACAATGATGGTGCAAATATTGAATATAAGTAGTAAATGAGCAACAAATACAAAATATGACTCTCACAAGTTGACACTGTATCTAGGACTGCCAATAAATAAAATATATAAGTAAATAAATCTTCACTTGCATAGCCAAGAGTGGAACAGCCTTCTAGAACTGAACTGACCTAAATAAATGTTGTATTACTTGGTTAGAATGCAGACTGAAATGGATATTGTTGTCTGCTATACCAGGTCCAGGTCTCACTGGAATGGATAATTTTGTCTGCTATACCAGGTCTCACTGGAAAGGATAATTTTGTCTGCTATACCAGGTCTGAATACACGTTTACACAATAAAGTTGAGGGTGGTGGGTTTTGCAGTGTAGTATGTAGTATGTGTTGACTTAAGTGATTTCTGCTATAGATTTGCAGTGTAGTATGTAGTATGTGTTGACTTAAGGGATTTCTGCTATAGATTTGTCCACGACTGATGACCAATTTATAAGTAGCAGTAGCTCAATGTTGAGTGTACTGGGGTGAGACCAGCCTCCCTCTTCAGGTACGCCCCCCTCTGTGTTGGTGCAGTAAGCATCATATGTAACACTAACCTTGGAAAACACCAATATCATTTAGAAAGACACACAACAACGTGCGATATCTAGTCTAGGAATCATGGCAACATCACCTCTAGTCTGGGGATAATTCAAAGAGGAAAGAAAAACAATAACACTGTCAACACTAACTGCTTAGAACAATGATATTGTCAACACTAACTGCTTAAAACAATGATACTGTCAACACTAACTGCTTAAAACAATGATACTGTCAACACTAATTGCTTAAAACAATGACACTATCAACACTAACTGCTTAGAACAAGGATACTGTCAACACTAACTGCTTAGAACAATGACATTGTCAACACTAACTGCTTAGAACAATGACACTGTCAACACTAACTGCTTAGAACAATGACACTGTCAACACTAACTGCTTAGAACAATGACACTGTCAACACTAACTGCTTAGAACAATAATACTGTCAACACTAAATGCTTAGAACAATGACACTGTCAACACTAACTGCTTAGAACAATGACACTGTCAACACTAACTGCTTAGAACAATAACAATGTCAACACTAACTGCTTAGAACAATAACACTGTCAACACTAACTGCTTAGAACAATAACACTGTCAACACTAAATGCTTAGAACAATGACACTGTCAACATGCTCAGATCAGTCACGGACATGGATAGGGTGAAGTACAGGACATGGATAGGGTGAAGTACAGGACATGCACAGAAAGACATGGATAGGGTGAAGTACAGGACATGCACAGAAAGACATGGATAGGGTGAAGTACAGGACATGGATAGGGTGAAGTACAGGACATGGATAGGGTGAAGTACAGGACATGGATAGGGTGAAGTACAGGACATGCACAGAAAGACACAATAAATGTCAGAGTGCTAAACCGACATCTGAAATCTAGCGAGATGATCAATGAACACCACTCTCAATCATGTCAATGAACACCAGACTCTCAATCATGTCAATGAACACCAGACTCTCAATTGAGAGAACCCGGGTTTGAATCCGCTTGCTGCCATTTTGAAGCTTGGGCAATTTTGTTCATCCAATATTGCCTCAGTTCACTCAGCTGTATAAATGTGTACAGTGTGTACCTGGCTACAGACATAGGTGGATATGTCAACAAATAGTCTTCATGCAGTAATTGCAGCATGGCTGAATGCTTCCCAGAGAAGTCAAGTTGGCGTTGGAATGAACAGGTCTGCCAGAGGGTGAAGTGTAAGGTCTGCCAGGGGGTGAAGTGTAAGGTCTGCCAGGGGGTGAAGTGTAATGTCTGCCAGAGGGTGAAGTGTAAGGTCTGCCAGGGGGTGAAGTGTAA
>SDWI01001115.1:46894-58473 GCA_009193005.1 Lamellibrachia luymesi | reverse complement strand
TGACAGCTGCATATAAGTGCATGTTTACAACAGACTGTGGAGCAGTGCTATGTCTTGTCAGCGCTGACAGCAGCATATAAGTGCATGTTTACAACAGAGTGTGGAGAAGTGCTATGCCTTGTCAGCACTGACAGCAGCATATAAGTGCATGTTTACAACAGACTGTGGAGCAGTGCTATGTCTTGTCAGCGTTGACAGCAGCATATAAGTGCATGTTTACAACAGACTGGAGCAGTGCTATGCCTTGTCAGCGCTGACAGCAGCATATAAGTTCATGTTTACAACAGACTGTGGAGCAGTGCTGTCTTGTCAGCGTTGACAGCAGCATATAAGTGCATGTTTACAACAGACTGTGGAGCAGTGCTATGCCTTGTCAGCGTTGACAGCAGCATATAAGTGCATGTTTACAACAGCACTGTGGAGCAGTGCTATGCCTTGTCAGCGCTGACAGCAGCATATAAGTGCATGTTTACAACAGACTGTGGAGCAGTGCTGTCTTGTCAGCGTTGACAGCAGCATATAAGTGCATGTTTACAACAGACTGTGGAGAAGTGCTATGCCTTGTCAGCGTTGACAGCAGCATATAAGTGCATGTTTACAACAGACTGTGGAGCAGTGCTATGCCTTGTCAGCGCTGACAGCAGCATACAAGTGCATGTTTACAACAGACGGCAGCTCCTGAGGTTTCAATGTTGATAATGTGCAACAACAGGAACTGATGGCTTAGATGAGGGGGGAGGCAGACTGTTTATTTCACTGAACCTGTGTGTGCACGACGTAGCTAGACTGTTCTGTGAGTGTCAACACATCTAGTGTGTGGGTGTAGATCATAGGGTTTGACTGCGGAGGTGGGGGCAGATTTATGGGGACACACAATGATTAGAATATGTACTTTGAGGGCGGAGAAATGACACATGACTGCAACGACTGGAGGTAAATCAGGTGTAGGTTGAGAGAGCAGTGACAGTCTAACTGTTCCATCAGACAGCAACATATCAATGTAACATCAATAAACTCTTTCATACAAACATTTCACAATAACAATAAAACATATAGTTTATACTATATAACATGACTTTGATATGCAAAAGAACAGATTGCGCACCTCTAAAGATCCTATTTCATTGTATTTGAGAAGTGAAATATCACCAAAAAATATTTCTATGAACTTGATAAATAACATCTGTTTTGCATATTATTTTATCAATGAGGCAGCAATGCTTGGAGCAGAAACAAGACAGCTGATTCTAGCAGGTCAAACTGTGCAAAGTTCTCACCTTTTCTAATTCTCTATTACATGTGTATTGTATTACTTATTATGTACTACTTTATATGTGTCTACTATTTTACATGTGTACATCATTACAATGTATTCTATTACATGTGTGTACTATTTACATGTGTGTACTGTTTTACGCATGTACTCCATGACATGTCTACTTCATTACATGTGTACAATGTTATGTGTGTACTATATTACAAGCGTGTATTATATTATATGTGTACTCTACTACAAGTGTGTATTATATTACACATGTACTCTACTTCATGTATATACCACAAATTTAAATATAATTATATATATATATATATATATATATATATATATATATACACGTGACCCACCGTAACAAAATGAGTCGGATGTCGGTAAACATGAAACTTTGCAAATGCCGTTTTTATCAAAAACTGGCTAATCCAACGATTTTGAGATTTTCCATGAAAATGGTTCCTTCGTATTAATTTTAACGATTACCACAATTTCTACTGTATATTTAGTTATGTTTAATGTATTTTAGCGTTATCTTTGAAGAGCTGTTCGATGTGTTCCGCTTGACTTCTGTAAAACAAAGCCAAAAATGCTGACAATTAATCGCTTTTTTCGTCCGTAATTTTTGGATGGTCCCTCACAAATGTGGCATCGTTGCAAAACTTTGCATCTCATCTTTCCATATATGGTCATCGAATTAACATATATTACGGATGTGTCGAATAGGAGGGCATGAGGGGTAGGCACTGTTTGTCCAGCTGTGTAAACAAACCCGGCTTGTTACTATCACGTCATCCAGGAAAATTATTTGATTGGCGCAGCAACGAAGTCATTTAAATAATGTCCATGGACGCATGCGCACTATGCAGTTCCACGGCGTCACACACCTGACCCACATGTCGAGTAGAAAATGGCGTTCGATGTAGCGGGTTTGTTGATATCCTGCCCGAAGTTATCGCGACCAGATCAACACTTTGTTAGACAAGTATTTACTAGAGGAAGACCAGCAGGACAGTGAGCGAGACAGTATAGTCGTTTTGCGGGGCATGGGGCGAGGTCGTCAAGCCTGCAAGACTGTGCTCGAGACTGTCCCCGTTGCTGGGCCGTCCGACCAGCGGGACAGTGAGCGAGGCACAACAGTTGTTTTGTGGGGAAGGGGGCAGGGCGCGAGGTCGTCGAGCCCGTTAGCCATCCCTGTCATCTGCACTCTTGCCGACGTCATGAAAGAGAGGACGTGGCTGCCGTCCCAGAGATGATTAACTGTTTTGAGGTGTCGCTGTTTATGTACTTGTTGTTGTTGTTGTTGTTGTTGTCTTGTACTAAATATGCCATTAATTGGCATTGACATTGTTAAGAACCTCTTGCGCATTTTTTACTATGAAAAGTATCAGATTGAACAAATATTATTATAATTATTTGAAACACTTTTTTCAATATACAATTTGGTACACAACTGGTAGAAAACATTAAAAAAAAAGTAATTTATTTAATACATTTGTGGGTAATTTCTGGAAAAAATATTTTTGCAACAAATATTGATGTAGCTTTTAGTTCCATTGATAATGTGTTCTACAAGTTGTGTAAAGAAGAATAAGCTGCATATAACACTAAACACCTTACTTTGTTAGCATTATTACTTTTAGTTCCATTGATAATGTGTTCTACAAGTTGTGTAAAGAAGACTAAGCTGCATATAACACTAAACACCTTACTTTGTTAGCATTATTACTTTTAGTTCCATTGATAATGTGTTCTACAAGTTGTGTAAAGACGAATAAGCTGCATATAACACTAAACACCTTACTTTGTTAGCATTATTACTTCCAGAGATGAGGCGTTTTTGAGAAAACAGGATTATTTCTTGGAACATGCATGCTTTACCCACAAATAACAGTGATTTAGAGGTATGTAATTGCAAATGAAATGAATGGTATGAAAGCAATGCTTTAAAAATAAGGTGGACACATTTTGAATAATAAAATAATATTTTTTTTTTAATCCACTTGCCGAGTCTCTCCTTAGGCTGAATAAATATTATTATTATTTAAATCACAAAAATCAAGTATGTTCTTATTGCCTCAACTTTGCTTTACAAAAGAAGGTCACTAGTAACTATTATCTCAACTAAAATGTGTCACATTATAACACTGGTGGCATAGTGCTGCTAGTTTTGACATTCCTTAACAATGCCCATAATTAGAAGGCAATTAATTGTATTTTTTTCTGACAAAGATCTTGTTATTATATTAGTAGAATGTCATGAGGATGCCTTTATCTTCAAGCGGTCCAAATATCTGCCAGATATGTGCATGATAACTAAGGTAGCTTTGGTAAGAAACATACTAAACTTTGACAGCTGATTTCTCAGTTTGATGATTTCTACCCCATACATGTTTAGCGAAACGTAGTTTCAGCTAGAATCGAGATATCTGGATGTTTGATGCATCATGTGAAAGCTGAGATGCTGCTCTTTTCAACGATGTTAATAACTCTACATGTTCAAATTGGGACATGTGACTCATTTTGTTACGGTGGGTCACATATATATATATATATGTGTGTGTACATGAATGTATGTGTATATATATATATATATATATATATATATATCCATGTACGCATCTCACATGCATTTAAACATACACACATTTATACACATGTAAACATTATCCAGCACCTATTAAGAGGCTGACACATTCCAAGACAATCGTACTAATCCCCTGTCACATTGACATCCAATAAACAAATACATCAAGACATCAAATAGTGACAAGACAGACAATAACACAGCGACACGTCACAACGTCATACCACACATGAGTCGTCCAGATTGCATCAGTATGACCGGCCGGAATGACATCACCACACACGCCTCCTCCCCAGAGGAAGCGACAGACGGCAGTCTTCCCGCTACCTGCCTCGTCCAACATCTATCCCTGCCTTCCTCTAGCACACAGTCGTATTAGGGGAGAGCCTCTTATTGCGGCCACCCTCGACACAACATTATGTATTCCTGCCTGCTGAGCCACCACTGCGTAAACACGCAGCAGCCAATGACTGCAGCGTGTGCACGCCCACACACGACATGCGTCCACCTACGCATGCCACAGGCGGCATGCACACTATTGACCTAGTTCTGTGGCCCTAGCTCACTTGCTTCCTCATCATGCAACGTGTACTGACCGGGCACTGGTGTCACAGACATAATTATATCATTATGTAAATGTTATTAAGTAGGAAATACTAATGTTATATATTCATTAACATTTTACTCTCTATTTATTTATCCAATTTTACTGTTTGTTTATTTATCCAATTTTTATTTCTATTTATTTATCCAATTTTATTCTCTTACCTGAATGTAACTATCAACAATCTGGGCTTGTACATATTTTCTTATTGCCTACTTTACATTTCATAGTTCTCTGCACAGTTTAGTTTGACTATAGTTCAGTATTTAGCCCATGCTTAGCAACTTTTACTCTTTTGACTTGTCAGTCTTGTGTATTCAATGTCAGATATCACTGAATATGCTGAACATGCACATAAACACCAACTGCTAACGTGTAAGATGTAGTGTACTGTAACATATTTCCACACTTTGCTGCAAGATAAACATATCATTCCTACAAAATGAAAAGTCAAATCATATAACTCCAATCACTCCATCAACTTGTGACTCCAATCACACCATCAACACATAATGCCAATCACACCATCAACACATAACTCCAATCACACCATCAACACGTAATTCCAATCACACCATCAACACGTAACTCCATTCACACCATCAACACATAACTCCAATCACACCATCCACACGTAACTCAAATCACACCATCCACATGTAACTCCAATCAAACCATCAACATGTAACTCCAATCACACCATCAGAGTGTGATTCCAATAACACCATCAGAGTGTAATTTGAATCACACCATCAACATGTAACTCCAATCACACCAATAACATGCAACTCCAATCACTCCATCAACATGTAACTCTAATCAAACCATCAACATGTAACTCCAATTACACCATCAACATGTAACTCTAATCACACCATCAACATGTAACTCTAATCACACCACCGACATGTAACTCCAATCACACCATCAACATGTAACTCTAATCACACCATCAACATGCTCATCAACAAGCAGAAACGATTCCCAGTTTCTGGTCAGGGCAAATGTACAAAACCCTGCAGTCATGCAGCTTTCTGTAACATGTTTGTGACCCGGTCAGAGTATAAAAAAAGAACATCACAGTTGAGATATAATAGAAATTTGTATAATTTTCTATATTCTCCTTTCACAATAGTTGACTTACAGAATCTCAAGTGATATCTGTATCAGAATTTGACAATGATATCTCAAGTGAAATCTGTACCAGAATGTGACAATGATATCTCACATCATATATGTA
The DNA here is from genome assembly GCA_009193005.1 of Lamellibrachia luymesi. NCBI lineage: Eukaryota > Metazoa > Annelida > Polychaeta > Sabellida > Siboglinidae > Lamellibrachia > Lamellibrachia luymesi. The sequence goes on along the minus strand of SDWI01001115.1, from coordinate 52,772 downwards.
CCAGAATGTGACAACGATATCTCAAGTGATATCTGTATCAGAATGTAACAATGATATCTCAAGTGATATATGTATCAGAATGTGACAATGATATCTCAAGTGATATCTGTATCAGAATGTAACACTGATATCTGACGTCATATCTGTACCAGAATGTGACAACAAAGGCTAAGATGTCAAATCCAAGTTTCATCGTAGCATGTAGGCAAATTACCTAAACCAAAACTGTAACCCTGAAAGACCTCTTAAAGGGAATGCACAAGGAAACCCGAAAGAGCTCTTAAAGGGAATGCACAAGGAACCCTGAAAGAGCTCTTAAAGGGAATGCACAAGGAACCCTGAAAGAGCTCTTAAAGGGAATGTACAGACTTTCATCAGTTAACCTAACAATTGAATAACAATGAAAATAAAATATGCCAGTTTTAGACCATATATATACATCTTGTTGTGTGACGGACCAACAAGTCTTCACCTTTCAAGGTGAAATATAAAATTTTTCGTTGGACAATTAATTGGTCAGTCAAATTCCAGTTTTATACAATTTCTGCCAGTAAAAATACTGCAGCAATAAAGATTCACAAATGAAGTGTAAACTGTTAATTTAGATGTTCCGTATTCAACCCAACAAGGGCACAGTAATGGAAAAATGGCAAGCGTAAAAAAATTTTTTTCTAAGGACAAGGTAAGTTTAACACTAGTGGTGTAATTTGGTGACTAGTGTAGAACAACTGAAAAGTGGTGCCAATTGTTTAACACCAGGTGGTGACACTTTTCAGTTGTTCCACACTAGTCAAATCACAATAATTATGGATCCTGCTGATTAAAAAGGGGTGTACGATAATTAGGGCATGGACACTTAATAGGTCAAATATGGTACTTTGAGATTGAAAATTTAAGACGTGGACGTTTTAATCATATGAAACTCCATATAATAATTGAGACAACCACTGAAAATAATTGTACGTCCCTTTAAAGTACCTTTATAAAACCGAGTCTTGGAGAAAGATGTGTTGAAGACTTCTGAAGACTGTGCCATGACCAGAGGTCACACAATAGCCGACCAGAAACTAAAACCAACTCAATGCTTGGCTTTAGAAACTTGCATACAACAACCAAGCACATCTATGCTACAACATCATAACCAAGCCATACGAGAGACAGAGAAACACTACGTTACCATGACAACATAAAAAGCAACAACGACAAAAAAATAATTAATTTTATACTTACTCATCCGATGATTTTCTCAGCGTTGACTTGCTGTTCAACGGTTCTTTTAACCGTGACATCCGATTGTCAATTGCCCCTTGACCCTTAACGTCATTTTGAAACGTCCTGCCCACCCCGGCATCAGGCCGTGTCACCGTAGTTCTCTGGTCAAGACAATTTTCGGTTGAGCGTGAAAGTCGGTGCTCCATAGTTTGTCTCACACCATCTACCGTCCTCACCGGTGACTGCCGATTACCACAAGTGGTGCCACCTGATGGATGGTTTTGTCTAGAGTCAGCCGGTGTGGTGGCAACACTGTTCCGAGAGCCGACGCCAAAGTTGTTAGGTTTGTAATCGTTCGGCAGTGTCGCACGCACGGTGCTGTGAAAGAACGTATCGGCACATTTTCGCAACGAGTTCGGGTAACTCGTCGAGTTTGGCACACCTGCTTGGTTCGCACCTCCATTCAAAGAGTGCGCCGGCGTTGCTGTCTTGTCAGTAATAGGCCGTGGAAAGTTCTCCATGGAATTGCTGTGTGGCGTGTTACGGAGTCCGTCGATTGCATTTCGCTCTTCCAAGATGGCGCTACGGGTTGTTGCCCCAACTGTTCTCCGTGCATAGTGTTTACTTGGCGACCTGACAAGTAGTGCACCTTTTTTATGCAAACACCCCATTCTGTCCCAAACACCCCTTTGGAATGATCAGACGTTCTTAAGACCAATATGAATATGAAAATTCATTACCTTTTTACATGACAAAGTTAATACAACATAAATTTCATTCAAGGAGCCATTTATTTATTTGGTGATCAAACCGTATCATTTAGTGACTGTGTATCACTGAGCATATTGCTCAGTGATACACAGTCACTCCTCCTTTGTTGAATTATAGCCTTAGGCCTTTCTTTAAAAAATCCCATTATTAAAACTTTTTCGATGCCTTAAAACGCATGATTCAATTTAAGAGCTTTTAAGACACCGCACATACCCAGCCTAAAGTACTGAAGGCAGTTTTTTTCTTTTATTCAAGTCTAAAACTGTTCTTGTTCTTTCCAAAATATTCTCAAGCCCTTGTGTCCGTTGTTTCACTTTGTTATAAATGTTGTTTCATTTTGTTCTAAATGTTATTTCATTTTGTTCTAAATGTTGTTTCACTTTGTTCTAAATGTTGTTTCACTTTGTTCTAAATGTGGTTTCTTTACTAGTCAACACACCTATCATGTCATAGTGGACACTAGAGCCAGCATGTCATAGTGGACACTAGAGCCAGCATGTCATAGTGGACACTAGAGCCAGCATGTCATGATGGACACTAGAGCCAGCATGTCATAGTGGACACTAGAGCCAGCATGTCATGGTGGACACTAGAGCCAGCATGTTATGGTGGACACTAGAGCCAGCATGTCATAGTGGACACTAGAGCCAGCATGTCATAGTGAATACTAGAGCTAGCATGTTGTAGTGGACACTAGGTAGGTTTAATTTTTTACAAAAGGAGACAAGCAAAAAATCTAATCAAGGAGGAACTTTTAACCCCAGGAGCAACCTTTAACCCTAGGAGTGTCTTTAACATACATACTATAGTGAGATCATAATAACTCAGCTGATTAGGACAACAACTTATGTAACAAGCACGCAACATGCACGCAACATGCACACGTGGCGAGTGGTACAAGTCACAAGCACACACAGACGCGAGCTGAAGCGTAACAGTGCAGTCACACAGCCAAGCCATATCATGCCTACACTCTAGTGGCTTTAACAGCTACGCCTTACCTAGTGATAACAACCTGCCTCAACAAACCACAATGTTCGTGAAGTAGACACCCCAATATCGCCCCTACAGCACGAGCGCCATCTAGTGAGCACTGCAGTTAATCTGTGAGCGTAACTCACAGAGGACAGGATGTGAGCAAGTTTTTTTAAAGATTTACCTTTCGAATGACCGTTCGATCCTGGCTCTCCTCTTGCCTTCTTCTATAGCCTGGAACTGGGTCTTCCCGCTACACACAACAAACACTCGCATCAACTCAAGTAGTGGGGTTCCAATTACTCAATCATAATCTCGTGTCATCGATCATTTTCGGTCATATAAAATATTTTTTACTCAATTTTGTTCCCATTCCCGAGTTATCTGGACTCGCTGTAAATCTTGTCTGCGATAAATGGTGGCGCCACACCATGCAGCCTGGATAACTAAGGCTAATTAGGCTGTCGGCGAACTACTCGACTAACCCAGGTGAAAGTTCAATCGAGAGTGGTTTTTTACTGACGGACTACACATCAGGATCCACAGCAGGATCCACATAGCCTGTCGCAGCAGGATCCACATAGCCTGTCGCAGCAGGATCCACATAGCCTGTCGCAGCAGGATCCACATAGCCTGTCGCAGCAGGACCCACATAGCCTGTCGCAGCAGGATCCACATAGCCTGTCGCAGCACCAAGTGACCCGTGTCACACGTCTATTGATTTCTAACTTGTGACAGTCAAAGTGCAGGCAGAATGTCTGTCCACCTATGCACACAGCATCAGGTGGGACAATGCAGCCACACCCACTGCCCGCTGTCAACATGGCAATGTTGATCTACTTGGTAACAGATCCATGCACTATGTGACATCTCATACAAAACTGACCGAGTATGTCCGTCCCACCAGACACGGTAGACCTGTCCTACCTAACGGCACAGCCACTGACAACCAGTGTTACTTCACTACAACATCTGTCTTGTAGGAACAGAGTTGGTCAGTAATCCCAGTTAGCTATCTGTAATTCTCTAATTTCATAATAATCATAACTTTATACTAGTCCCTGTAAGGCAGAAGATAACATAAGTGTATTTTATCTTCAGAATTACATTAATACCTTAATTAAATCTGAAGCATACCATCTAAAGGTACGTTCTTATATAGCACTGTACCTAGTCCGCAGGAACATTCAGAGCACTTTACACTTCACCCCCTGGCAGACCTTACACTTCACCCCCTGGCACACCTTACACTTCACCCCCTGGCAGACCTTACACTTCACCCCCTGGCAGACCTTACACTTCACCCCCTGGCACACCTTACACTTCACCCCCTGGCACACCTTACACCTCACCCCCTGGCAGACCTTACACTTCACCCCCTGGTACACCTTACACTTCACCCCATGGCACACCATACACTTCACCCCCTGGCAGACCTTACACTTCACCCCCTGGCACACCTTACACTTCACCCCCTGGCACACCTTACACTTCACCCACTGGCAGACCTATTCATTCTAACACCAACTCACTTCTCTGGGAAGCATTCAGCCATGTTGCAATTACTGCACGAAGATATTTGTTCACATATCCGCAACTGTCAATTGCCAGGTACTCATTTATACAGAGTTCTGAGTGAACTAAGGCATCGTGGAGTGAACACAATTGTCCAAGCTTCAAAACAGCAGCAACAGCATTCGAAACCAGGTTTTCTCGATTGAGAGTCCCACATTCTAACCACTAGACCACTGCGCTTCACATCTAACACTAGCCCTACATTTGATTGCTAATGCTTGGTAGAGAGCAGCTGTGACATCATATGTCCCCGCTGTCTTCTAACTGTCCTGGTCATATGTCCCCGCTGTCTTCTAACTGTCCTGGTCATATGTCCCCGCTGTCTTCTAACTGTCCTGTTCATAGGTCCCCGCTGTCTTCTAACTGTCCTGGTCATGAAGCAAACATCTTCATTCAGTTACCATATCAGATGGATCAGATAAATATGACATCACATCAAAGATGTGACTGCTTGAAGGACACATTGTGAGTAGAGTAGACTCAAGATATGACTGCTTGAAGGACAACATTGTGAGTAGAGTAGACTCAAGATGTGACTGCTTGAAGAACAACATTGTGAGTAGAGTAGACTCAAGATATGACTGCTTGAAGGACACATTGTGAGTAGACTCAATATATGACTGCTTGAAGAACAACATTGTGAGTAGAGTAGACTCAAGATATGACTGCTTGAAGGATAACATTGTGAGTAGAGTAGACTCAAGATATGACTGCTTGAAGGACAACATTGTGAGTAGAGTAGACTCAAGATGTGACTGCTTGAAGGACACATTGTGAGTAGAGTAGACTCAAGATGTGACTGCTTGAAGGATAACATTGTGAGTAGAGTAGACTCAAGATATGACTGCTTGAAGGATAACATTGTGAGTAGAGTAGACTCAAGATATGACTGCTTGAAGGACACATTGTGAGTAGAGTAGACTCAAGATATGACTGCTTGAAGGACAACATTGTGAGTAGGGTAGGCACAAGATATGACTGCTTGAAGGATAACATTGTGAGTAGAGTAGACTCAAGATATGACTGCTTGAAGGACAACATTGTGAGTAGAGTAGACTCAAGATATGACTGCTTGAAGGACACATTGTGAGTAGAGTAGACTCAATATATGACTGCTTGAAGGGCAACATTGTGAGTAGAGTAGACTCAAGATATGACTGCTTGAAGTACAACATTGTGAGTAGAGTAGACTCAAGATATGACTGCTTGAAGGACACATTGTGAGTAGACTCAATATATGACTGCTTGAAGGGCAACATTGTGAGTAGAGTAGACTCAAGATATGACTGCTTGAAGGACAACATTGTGAGTAGAGTAGACTCAAGATATGACTGCTTGAAGGACA
>SDWI01001115.1:22252-43286 GCA_009193005.1 Lamellibrachia luymesi | reverse complement strand
CTGTGATACTACATCAGCAAAGCTCCTTTCCTGTTGCACACTACTAGTATGCCCCCTTTCTCTCATATCATCAACCTTTACTGTCTTACCACCTGGCAATCCCTCTCCACTCACCCGCTTACCTCTCTTTTGTTGCATTCTCTGTAGAGTAGACTCAAGATATGACTGCTTGAAGGACAACATTGTGAGTAGAGCTGCACTTGATAATGGCATTTACCTCCAACTCAGTAAAAATTCACATATTTTTTATTTTCTCCAATATGACATAAACAGTGTTAATGTCTTCAGCTACAGAGGTACACATACTTCAGTCTGTTCCACCACCACTCAGACATTCACTTAGGGACCAAGATAAAATGGATTTTGCTAATTGCAGCAGTAGCATCTACAGTACTTTGAATAGCTCATCCTAAAGGCCTAATTGTTGTCAGGGTTGGCCATGTTTGTTGCCATGGCAACCGCAGAGTTATGTAACATTTGCATGAGCCACACTGTGTTCCTAAGCTAACACCTGGTTAGATTTGCTTTTCTTCATTTGGCATTAGATCACAGTCAGTATGCGTCTGCCATTATCCAGTGTCCCTAGGAAAGGGAGCATTGCATGTGATGTGTTTTTTGTGATTTTTCTTCTACCTACAATTTTTTATAATGTTTAAACTTAATCAAGATGTTCATAGTTACAATACAAGACAATCTTCACAAATACACATATCCATGGCAACTTTAGAAATAAGACTTCGTTCTGTAAGAATTAAGGGTGCTATAATTTGGAATTATTTTAACACAAGACTCAAGTTTACTTCCTATTCAATAATGAACTACAAATGTATACTTAAGCAATTTATATTACACAATGATGTCAATATATAACATGTATCACAATCACGATTGGTTTTTCTACACCTGCACGCTATTTTTGTGTTTAATACTATGATATATGTATTGAAATATATACTAGGGAGTATAACATTGTACAATGTTCTTCCTATATTGTTCTCTTTACATTATTTTATAGGGTTTACCTTGGTTTGATTTGTATGTATTGTAAAGAGTTACAATAAATTTGATTGTATTTGATTTGATAAGCACCACTGGGATAGACACCACTGTGATAGACACCACTGGGATAGACTCAACTGGGATAGACACCACTGGGATAGATACCATTGGGATAGACTCAACTGGGATAGACACCACTGGGATAGACTCAACTGGGATAAGCACCACTGGGATAGACACCACTGGGATAGACACCACTGGGATAGACACCACTGGGATAGACTCAACTGGGATAGACACCACTGCGGTAGACACCACCGGGATAGACACCATCGCAACAGACACCACCGCAATAGACACCACTGCGATAGACACCACTGGGATAGACACCACTGGGATACACACCACTGCGAGACACCACTAGGATATACACCACTGGGATAGACAACACTAGGATATACACCACTGGGATAGACAACACTGCGAGAGACACCACTGGGATAGACACCACTGCGAGAGACACCACTGGGATAGACACCACTGGGATAGACACCACTGGGATAGACACCACTGGGATAGACACCACTGGAACTTCCTAGCCTGGCTGATAAATGTGTCAGCAAGCCATACCCAACTTCTGACTGTCTGGTTGGGGGAGGACAAACATGGTACCACTGAGCCAAGGTAGAAATACGAAGGAGGAAATAGAGAAGTGATGGGCCAAGAACAGAGGAATGTGAAGCCACAAGGATATGGACAGACAGACATAGAGACAGATTGACATAGAGATAGATAGACACAGAGACAGATATACGGTGACAGATAGACAGAGACGGACGGACATGGGACTGATGGACAAACAGACAGACGGATGTGGAATGGACATATGGATGGATGGACAAACAGATCAGGCACCTGTCATGGTCACCTGTATATCAGAGCATGCAGTACCTCTACAGATCCACTGCTTGCCATGCCATGTGCCTGAGTGCAATGTTGACTGCTACTGGGGAATCAACAAAGCCTCCCACGATGTCAGCCTAATATGCTCCTGCTACCTGCTCATTCAATAACTGCAGTGTGTCTCGAATGCTGATACTTTTTGCCATGACATTTCTCCAGTGTGATGGTTCCCAAATTACACACTTTCTTCCTCACGTCAGGAGTTCATATATAGCACGAAGACACTGTATTACATACCCTCAGCTTTCCTGTGTTGATTTCCACCATCGGTTTCTATTAAACATCACCTTTTACAGAGCAAATGTAGGGCAAAGTGTTTTTTGGGCAACTGCCTGAAGACGTGAAGAAATGATGTCACTACTAGATGAAGAACCGCGCTTTTGTCTGAAATGTCAGGGCAGATGGTCTGAAGTTAAACTGACTGTAAAATCACTATCTGTTCACCATGTCGACTTCAAAGAAGACATTTCAGGACAGGATTGTTGCCAGCCACTTGTTTTGTGGAATTCAATCAGCTGAAAAGTTATTATCTCCTTCGTTTGAGTCTAAAGGAGATTTCACAAATACTTGCATTTCAGCCAGCAATGAAATCACTCTATGGTTGGTTAGTAGTCTTCTTCAAAATGCGGATGAGTGTGAACATAGTGATGTGAAAGTTGGTGGAATATTAGACACTGTTGTCAAATACATCTATTCTATACAACAAATGACAGGCTTTTCCCTGACGAAATGCAACATGATCAAATATGTTCCAAACCTTCATGCCTTAAAAAGGTACAAATGTGTTTTTGTTTAAAAAAAAAAATTTTTTAATTAACCAAATTTTTTTAATATAATTTAACAGTTACCTGTATATGAATATTAACTTTGGTATTCAGCAGGCAATGTGCAGGCAATGTGAACAGGACATTTGTGAACAGGACATTTGGGGCAAAACATTCAAATTACACAGATAACAGTCAATTATATATTTCTTAAACATCCTCAATGGCTGTAGCAGTAGCACAAATAATTGGACACGGCCTTGTTTGATTATTTGTGCTATGTCTATTCCGCCACTGTCTTGGTCAATGCAATTTGTAAAAAGTATCATTTTATACAAATTCGTCAATGTAATTTGTAAAAAGTACCAAATATTGCTACATTTCTCACAACTATTTCTGCGGGATTCAAAAGGGGTTTTAATGGAAATAACTGGCGGACGTTACGAGACCCCACCAAAGTGTACAAACACCCACCTGTACCTGAACTTTGACCCTACGGAGAAGAACGATCCCTTGACCTGCGGGGGCGTGTGCAGCCGGAAGAACGTGTGATGTTCAATGCAGGATCGCCAGAGGTTCTTGCACGACCGGTAGCTGAACATATTGAAACCAACCAGGTTCTCTAAGTTGTCATTCTGAAACCAGATTTAACCAGATTTAACAAGATTGCTATCCAAAGCAAAAAACCTAGGTGGCAGACAAGGCATCGGCTGATATACTTGTAAATGTTGCTATATTCATGTGGTTAGCATATACACAATCAGTAAACATACTTGTAAATGTTGCTATATTCATGTGGTTAGCGTATACACAATCAGTAAACATACTTGTAAATGTTGCTATATTCATGTGGTTAGCGTATACACAATCAGTAAACATACTTGTAAATGTTGCTATATTCATGTGGTTAGCGTATACACAATCAGTAAACATACTTGTAAATGTTGCTATATTCATGTGGTTAGCGTATACACAATCAGTAAACATACTTGTAAATGTTGCTATATTCATGTGGTTAGCGTATACACAATCAGTAAACATACTTGTAAATGTTGCTATATTCATGTGGTTAGCGTATACACAATCAGTAAACATACTTGTAAATGTTGCTATATTCATGTGGTTAGCGTATACACAATCAGTAAACATACTTGTAAATGTTGCTATATTCATGTGGTTAGCGTATACACAATCAGTAAACATACTTGTAAATGTTGCTATATTCATGTGGTTAGCGTATACACAATCAGTAAACATACTTGTAAATGTTGCTATATTCATGTGGTTAGCGTATACACAATCAGTAAACATACTTGTAAATGTTGCTATATTCATGTGGTTAGCGTATACACAATCAGTAAACATACTTGTAAATGTTGCTATATTCATGTGGTTAGCGTATACACAATCAGTAAACATACTTGTAAATGTTGCTATATTCATGTGGTTAGCATATACACAATCAGTAAACATACTTGTAAATGTTGCTATATTCATGTGGTTAGCATATACACAATCAGTAAACATACTTGTAAATGTTGCTATATTCATGTGGTTAGCATATACACAATCAGTAAACATACTTGTAAATGTTGCTATATTCATGTGGTTAGCGTATACACAATCAGTAAACATTCATTTATGATTCTCTGTGAGATGAGTACTTTTTGATATCTAATCTAAACTGTTCCTTCGCTCACCTTGACCTCTTGACCTCTTGTTGTTCTACATTCCTTAAACAAAACTTCTATCAATATTTTCATAACCATTTAATCGTCAAAACTGTTGTTAACCTCCTTGTATCTAGGGTTCTTTTAGGTGTTCTTCATACTAGCATAGCTAAGGTGTCTCAGTTCTGGAATCAGTTCTTACAATATGGTATACAAGCTTGTATACAGGTATACACAGGTATACACAGGTATAACTAGCTCTTTCTCCTAATGCTATATTTCTCCTAATCAACCCAAGAATTTATTACCCTTTGAAGCTACAATACCACACTGCTCTGAAACTTTCATATCAGCACTTATTGTTATTCCTAAGTCCTTTTCTTTTACAGTTGTACCTAGAACATTATCTCCCATTTTATAATTTACATCCATGTTCCCATGTCCTGTTTGTAGGGCTGTAGGCATTGACATTTCCCCAAATTGAATAACATCTGCCATTTTTCAGGCTATTTTACTAATTTGTCTAGATCATTTTGTAAATGTTGGTTAGCTCCATCATGTTTAATCTTTCTAAACACGTTTGTGTCATCCGCAAATTTCAGTACTTTGCTTGTTATATCATCTTCAAAATTACTAATATATTTTAAGAACAAAATAGTTCCTAATACTGATCCTTGTGGTACCCCACTCAAAACAGGTTTCCAATTTGAAGTCTCCCTATCTACTACAACACACTGTCTTCTGCCAGTCAGCCATTTCTCTAACCAGTTGATTATGCCATTCGAAGTTCTCACAGGACCAGAAATTTAATACAGTATACATTGAAACTAACTAAATTATGCATGTTGTCATTCCGAAGTTGTACTAAATACAATATTTAATTATAAAATGAACCTACCATTTCTTTCCTCAACTGAATAAAGAACTGTTTTCTTTTGAAGGAAATCTTGATTATTTTTGACCTGTAACACAACAGAAAGACACTGAATCACAATCACACCCATTGCACTGGTTTAGGCATGTACCTACATATGAAATATATAGTTAGGGAAGATGTACCTACATATGTAATATATAGTTAGGGAAGATGTACTTACATATGTAATATATAGTTAGGGAAGATGTACCTACATATGTAATATATAGTTAGGGAAGATGTACCTACATATGTAATATATAGTTAGGGAAGATGTACCTACATATGTAATATATATAGTTAGGGAAGATGTACCTACATATGTAATATATAGTTAGGGAAGATGTCAAAACATCAATGTTCAACACAAAATTGGTTTCTTGGGGGGAGGGGTCAACAGCTGTTTCACTTAGCTGTACATCGATTTTTCAAAAACGTTTGTTTTCCAATCACAATACCTGTGGGTGCCAACTTTGGGCACACAGCCGCACACAGCAGTTTTATGTTCTGACAGCTGAACATGTGGGGATGTAACAGGAGCAGGAATAGTGGAGTGGGGATGTAACAGGAGCGGGAATAGTGGAGTGGGGATGTAACAGATATGGGAATAGTGGAGTGGGAATGTAACAGATATGGGAATAGTGGAGTGGGGATGTAACAGATATGGGAATAGTGGAGTGGGGATGTAACATGAGCGGGAATAGTGGAGTGGGGATGTAACAGATATGGGAATAGTGGAGTGGGGATGTAACAGATATGGGAATAGTGGAGTGGGGATGTAACAGGAGTAGGAATAGTGGAGTGGGGATGTAACAGATATGGGAATAGAGTAGTGGGGATGTAACAGGAGTGGGGATAGCAGAGTGGATATGCAACATATATGGGAATAGCAGAGTGGGGGTGTAACAGGAGTGGGAATAGCGGAGTGGGGTGTAACAGGAGTAGGAATAGCAGAGTGGGGATGTAACAGGAGTGGGAATAGCAGAATGGGGTGTGACAGGAGTGGGAATAGCAGAGTGGGTATGTAACATATATGGGAATAGCAGAGTGGGGATCTTTTTCACATACACAAGTTCTACTTTGAGAGATATAAAATTTATCACCAGGGGTCAGCACTCACCACGAGAAAGTGTTGATGCGAGCGTTGTTCTGAAAGACAACGAGTCCTATGGACGTAACTCCAAGTTGTATCTCCAGATTGCTCTGGTCCTTGAAAATGAAAGTGTATCAAGTGAACGCGCTGTCCAGTGTATGATATGAAAGTGTTGACAAACAAAATATAGCATGTACTTGGAGAGAAAGATGTGTAATTTGAAAGAGAAGAAAGACACACTATGGCAACCATTTTACAAAATGAAAACAGAATGCACGCAGACGTAAAACTGATACTGAAGTCCAAAACGAAACATGCAATTTGTTAGTTTCACTTCTTCATGTGGCATCACAATGGAAGATTAAAAGAATGTCTAACAAAAACAGTAATTTATGAACAAGGTGAATTATTACAACAGTTCCGTAAACTTGGTTAACATTGATGGATTTTATCTAAATAACAATATTATTGCTTACCACAGGAACATGATAGACAGCAAGTCCCTGATTATTAGATATTATTAATGTTTCTCTTGAACTATTATGTTAGATCATGCCCACATCTACATGCATGTTTACATTCTCACAATCATGCACTCTACACAGCCAACATAAGCTCACAGTTCTAGCAACAACGTCAACTGAGAAACAAGCCATTCAAATGCACAAAACTATTGTCATAATTAAATAACGTTCTTAAAAATTCACAAAAAATCCCAAACAAGCTAGTGTGTTAATAGAAACGTCATGCCACAAACATTCCAAAACAAAACGTAAACAAAACAGGCTGAAATTGGTTAGAAACACAACATGACACAACTTGGCACATCATATACATGCACAAAATATGTGGATAATCCAAAACATTAATTAGTTAATAATTCCTGTTAGAGTGCGTATGTAAAGGGCCGCGTAAAAATGCGTAACTTCACCCCATCACCACTGATATCTTCAACGCTCTCTACTAACGTGGACATCCAGTTTGCTCCATACCATATAATAAATACATAGTAAGTAAAACTGAAATCATATGAGAATAGGATCAACAGACAACCTCTAATGACCAGTGCCAACAAAACACATCAGAGAATTTAGAATCAACAAACAACCTAGGCCTAATGACCAGTGCCAATTAATCACATCTGAGAATAGAATCAACAGAACTCTGTTTGGCGACCACTGCTAAATAAACACATCTGAGAATAAAATCAACAGACAACCTTTGTCTACCGACCAGTGCTAACTAAACACATCAGAGAACATATTCAACAAACAACCTCCATATTATGATCAGTGCCAACAAAACATATCTGACAATCAGAACTAGCCAAGTAATTCAATTCATAATATATCACTCTAACAGTACTGCCACATCATTAAAATTATTTACCTTTATTGCACAATAAAAAATGCCAAAATCACCACTACCATTAGAATTAATCCAACATTTTCAGCACACAACCAACCAAAAGGGGCCGTATCCACGCCACGGGAACAACCTACACTACACAAACTGGGGCCACCCCAAAACCGTCACATAATTTTTTTAAATGCCCAAACAAGTTCATTCAAAAAGCTAGCATGACACTAGGGGGCATCATCTGTTGCTTACCCGAATGCGGGCACGATGTAGATCTACACCGTACATAGGTAAGTTCTTTGCCCTATCTAGATAGTTATACTCAGCGTCTGCTGGGGTCTGGGCCCTGAAAACATAAGACAACACCAAACTACAGCCCAGTCCAGCCTTGTTGTGTCCAGCCAGACTGACCAGCCATTAGGGACCAACGCAAATGTCACACGCAGAGGTAAATGCACACCACACAATCTGAATTGGTGCACGTTTGAAAAACGAGTTAATTTTGTAATGGTTGTTTCAGAAACAGAGTCTGCAAGCAACGAAGGTCCAGATTTACTCACTTGGATAGATCAAAATGAAATCAATCTGGAGCTCGTCGTCGTCTGAGCACAAGTTCACGATAAAAATAAAATAATAAAAACTTTGCAGAATTGACCAATAAAGTCACATACTGCGTTGTAAAAAGGTATATTGAAAATATTAAATACACCATGCATCTTTCTTTCGTGCTGCACATACACTGTGCTGCCATTGACTTTGCCGTGATTCCTAAACATATACAACCAATGGTATTAAATAATCAAACAAAACATTACCTAAACAATGAACAGGCCAAAGTATGGAAGAAATAGTGCATTGTGCAAACATTAAAATAATCATCCCACAAATTCATCTCATTTGTGAGAATAAGGAGCTACCCCCCACGCATCAGATCAGGATTCACACAAGTTCCATATAATCGTTCAACTTTTCCATGAATCCCTCTTTAAATTTGCAAAACAAATTAGAGTATCCAGCCTAATTGTAAACAAGTCCTTACAATACTTTCAAGAGATGAGTTTAATCTCCCACATAATGAATAACTGAAATGATGTCATAATCACCAATGAAAGACAACAGCATTATCAGTGACTTAATGTTCACACAATGCAAACTTAGTAGTAGTAGTAGTAGTAGTAGTAGTAGTAGTAGTAGTAGTAGTAGTAGTAGTAGTTATTGTTGTAGTAGTAGTAACAGTAGCTGTAGTAGCAGTAGTAGTTGTAGTAGCAGCAATGGTATTACAACTGAAGCCATATCGGAAAGAATAGTCACAGTGGAGGTAACAGTGATATAAATAAAAAACAAGTTAGTTGTAACCCGGGTTGGTTCATTTACAATCGTAATTATAATCAATTACACCATCAGCAGTAATGATGATTAATTATTACATCAAGGTTGTAATAGTCGTTACAATCTTATTGACATCCCTGTGCAATGATATTATTCTTACACAATTTCATCATAATATTAGTAAATTACATTTTCCACGGTCCAAAATTAGTATAAATTTATTTGGGTGCAACAATAATCATAATTGAGACTTTTTAGTCATAATTTAAATCACTATTCAATCATAATACTAAATTATGTTTTCCGGATAATCAAGATTTGCAATTGAACCTAGCCCAGGCAGTAACCAACGGCAACGAAATGATAAACAACAAACAAACAAACAAACACTATGTGGGTCAGCCATAAGCAACACAACAACCAAACAGTGACGTCCAGCATGCTCAGGAGGGTGCCTTGACCAGTGGTCATCCTTACCCTCACCCAGCTGGCCACATACATGTCCATGCCATATGTATCCACTTGGCGCACCTGGTCAAGGTATAACATCTCACAGGCGGCCGGAGTGAGGCCCCTGTGGTCAGCAAGTAGCGGTCAGTCTCACACCAATGTCCACTCCCAGGTATCACCAAGTCTACTGATTTTCAGGATGGCTCTAATAATCTTTACCCCAAAATTAGGGCACAAATATTGGGAAATATCCTTTACATTAGTGGAACACTGAAAAACCTCGGCCTTGGAATAATGAAAATGTATCCACAAGGGGCATCACTGTTTGTGGTTTGAATGCCAGTTTTTACAGTAGACATATTTTTTTATTGGCAACAATATTAGGAGTTAGACGTGCCAGGGTATGTGGTTTTGAACAAAGTTGTTCAGCATCTTTGAAACAGTGAGACCATCGATGGCTAAATTTGTTTATTTTTGATACGTTAGTTTTCTACAATTACGCAAAACAGCAACACGATCATCAACAGGAAAATGAACTCTGGTCTGCCCTCATACATATGGAAATATGAACTCTGGTCTGCTCTCATACATATGGAAATATGAACTCTGGTCTGCTCTCATACATATGGAAATATGAACTCTGGTCTTCCCTCATACATATGGAAATATGAAAAATAATACAAATAAACCCTATTATTAGTGTAAATAGTTCAGCGTACGACACCCCAACTTAAGCTGGAAGTTTCAGCAAATAAATTAAGCACTGTAAATATACACACGCTTTTAAACATCTCTGGGGGAATAATATTCCATGTGTGGGTTTCCATAAGAATCAGCCCACCTACAACCCACCCACCTACAACCCACCCATCTACAACCCACCCACCTGCCCATCATAGGTACTGACCACAACAGTCATTAATATCTCTGTAACTGTCACATATCTGTCCAGAAAACAGTTATTTAACACAACAATCATTGGTTCTTGGCGTCTGTATAAAGTTGTACAAAGCAGACGTTATTATCGAGTAAACAGTCATGAGACCTTTCAGTGATGACATGTAATAGACCATGCTGGCAAATTAAATAAATGGCAGATATATTGCAGAACCAACCCAGAAATGTTCATTTTCCTGAGTCAGCAAATAAGTAATGCATCAAAGGCATCATTCAATGCAGAAAGTATAATGTAAACTGTACACATTCATAGATATGGTTTCAAAAACTACATAGTTGGTGCTCTGGTTAAAGGGGGCAACATCCAAGTGCTGCCACAAACTGTATAACTCTACCTAACCACCCAATTTAATTTGCTAATAATTTAAGGTGGGTCTTCAGCCATCATTGACGAGACAAATTAACTCACTTAGGCATTACAAACAATTTGTACTGCCTAAGAATTTTGTGGAGAAGAAATTAATTCATTGTGCATAGTTGCTAGATATGTTCCTTGCTCGAATGTCCATGTTATTTAAACATCCCAGGCCCCAATACATATTCCCTACGTCATACCCAGAAATACAGTACAAAATAAGAAAGCAATCTGTAAAAATTTAGACATATTAAATAATTGTTGCAGATTGCGAAAAGCCAAGATGATGATGCAGGGTGAACTATGTTCATCTGCTGCGCAAATGAGGGTGACATTAATAGTGTCAATTGAAATGTTCTGTCCCCCCCCCGCACCCCCCCCCACTCACCCCATGTATGTGAGTTCACATCAAGCTCATGCTGGGAGGATAGGTACAGAAAAGAGGGTCTTTCTACTATCTAGACTAACAAATCGTGACACAGTTGCAAAAAACTGGCACATCCCAGGAAACTGAAACACTTCTTAAAAACCAGGAATGCTTACAAGTGTCCCCCAACAGAAATAACAAGAGTTATTCTATTTGGAAACATTCCGAGAATGGACAGACTGAAATGGATTGATACACCATGCTTAAGTTTTCCATTACGTTTGCTTCCAAACATTCATAATCTCATGTTCTAACCAACAACATGGTGCAGTATTCACACACCCATTTTGAGGTTTAACCTGTTGGTTATATAGCAATACAAAACAAATATGAAAGGTTAAATTTGACTATTCTTGTGGCAATTTCCACGTGAACAGAGTGAGAATGAGTATGTTTAGAAAAAGGTCGTGTTAACCCAATCATAGAATCAAACAATGTTAATACAGACTTCACTGGTGCAAGCAGGTGTGCCTGCCTCTGCAAACATCTGTGCCCGACTCTTCGAGGATGTGTGCCCAATTCCGAGAGCATGTGTGCCCAATTGCGCGAGCGTGTGTGCCCGACTCTGCCCGACTGACCTGTGCTGCTTGTGGAGCTGACAGACATCATGTTCGAAGTCTTCTGTTTGGTTGGTGATGAAGCGGAACTCAGACAAGTAGCCAGGCGTGTGGTCCTCGGGGTTGTAGTCTCCTAGCTCCGCTGAACACACAACCACTCGGTCTAACCTAACAACTAAACTCTATAAATTACTATTATTACTGTATTCAGCCTACTAAGCGCACAGAACACTTGAAACACCAACTTTTTTTCTCTAGACAATAAGGTAACTGTTTAACACTAGTGGTGTCATTTGGTGACTAGTGTAGAACAACTGAAAAGTGGTTCCAACTGTTTAACACCAGATGGCGACACTTTTCTTTTGTTCTACACTAGTCAAATTATAATAATTATGGATCCTGCTGATTAAAAAATGGAATGTACACTTAATACATTATTATTACTAAATCCTGGGATGGGTTTAATTATAATTATAATCATAACTAGTCGTAATTAATTACACTATAAACTGCAACTATGATAGGCAGTAGAGAGACGACGTACATTGGACGGCATAGCTGGCGAGGAGGGCAGCACTCTTGTAGGGAACCACCAGCTTCCCTTCCAGGATGTCTTTCTTCAGTTGCAGGAAGAAGTGATATCTGAAACAACCCGTCTCCATAGCAACATGCATAAGTCACAGTTTCTATACCAAGGCACAAGTCAGATGGCTAACAAGTAACTAGTGTAACATTTTGTCATACAAATTACACAGCAATCAAAACTTTGCCAAGTTATATCCACATTCCATATCTGAAAACATTGTAGAAATTATGCATTCTTTACTGGATGATCCCTTTGCCAACAGAAGTAAACATTTGTGCTTAGTACGAAGGTAATCCAAGGTTATCCGTCCTATGGTTTTTGTGAAGCGGAGGCTTGGATTTCCAGTCTGCAGCACTTTACACATGTCCACCAACTTCTCATAAAGCATTCAGCATTGTTGCAATTACTGCACAAAAGTCAGTGTCAGTTTCCTGTGCTAGTGTCCCCACCTGGTGTATTCTTCTTGTAGCTTGCTTGGGTCGCTGACGTAGAACTTGACACGGAACTGAAGGTGGTAGGGCATAGCTGGAAGTAACAGATTAAACACACATTAACCCATTAGACCTGACAACGGCCGTGGCCGGCCGCTCTGTGCAGTCCTGGAACGGCCGCCACTGGCCGCATACAGGACCCTCTAGTAAAAAAATCCTGGCGAATAATTACTGAACTAAATGCAACAAAATTTTGCCACACCCTAACGGATACATTTTGTAACAACAACAGCTCGTTATGTGCATGTGTTGCTCTTTCGGAAATCTTGATTTTCATCGGTTTTGTTCACGCTATCTAGAATTTTTTTATTTCTATATTTGTCATGATAAAATATGGTGTAACCTGAAAAATAACCATCAGGATTTGATAATTTTTTTAGTATTGCAAAGCTAACACATATAGCTACATTTTCTTCCTTGGGTTGCATAGGGTTATAGCATGGGATCATTGTCAAATATCAGTCGCAAGGTTGAATAACTTTCAAAGTTTTAACAAACTTACTATTTTGTCTTTGCAAATTGTGCTCAAATGTCAACATTTTATTATTATATCCTATTTCTATGTATACAGGCATGTGGATAAATTACTACTCTTCCAAAAAAAAACACAACTTGTAATTGTCAATATTGAATAGTTTTTATACAGATTTTTGAACACAAGGAGGTAAAATCGCTCGAAATTTGCCAGAAATCTTGGGAACAGGGGAGCATGTTTTAATAAAATCCTGGGGCCTAATGGGTTAATATGCAGGGTTATTAGTCGGGTCATGTAGAAGAACACTATTGTATTAATACATAAACATTTGTATTGAGTAGACATATAGTTGTTTAAACGTTAAGATGTTTAGTAGTTTAAAGATAGGTTTAGTATGAGCTGATCTATTAGCTGAAACAAGTATTCCGGAGACACAGTACTATACAAATAAAAGTTATTAAAATACTTTTACTACTAGTTATACCTTTGATCTGTTTCTTCACTGTCTTCAAAGGGTCCAGCCATCTCTGTAAGCACACAAATACACCCTTCATATAGATCAGAAGACACGTTTTGTTCCTCAAACATAGAACTATGTGGTGCCCCCACATGGGAGTGTGGAGAACTAACATAGAACTATGTGGTGCCCCCACATGGGAGTGTGGAGAACTAGCATCAATGTTAGCCATACAGTAGCAATGTACAGCGGAGGACTGTGAACCAGATAAATACCACACGTACTGTGAACCAGATTAATACCACACATACTGTGAACCAGATAAATACCACACGTACTGTGAACCAGATAAATACCATAAGTACTATGAACCAGATAAATACCATACGTACTATGAACCAGATAAATACCACATGTACTATGAACCAGATAAATACCACAAGTTAACAGCTTTCGAATGTGCAACAGAGACAACCTGAAATAACTGATGGCACATCTGGTACATAATATAACACTAACATAAAGGTGAAGCCTCTGGTACGTAATATAACACTAACATAAAGGTGAAGCCTCTGGTACGTAATATAACACTAACATAAAGGTGAAGCCTCTGGTACGTAATATAACACTAACATAAAGGTGAAGCCTCTGGTACGTAATATAACACTAACATAAAGGTGAAGCCTCTGGTACGTAATATAACACTAACATAAAGGTGAAGCCTCTGGTACGTAATATAACACTAACATAAAGGTGAAGCCTCTGGTACGTAATATAACACTAACATAAAGGTGAAGCCTCTGGTACGTAATATAACACTAACATAAAGGTGAAGCCTCTGGTACGTAATATAACACTAACATAAAGGTGAAGCCTCTGGTACGTAATATAACACTAACATAAAGGTGAAGCCTCTGGTACGTAATATAACACTAACATAAAGGTGAAGCCTCTGGTACGTAATATAACACTAACATAAAGGTGAAGCCTCTGGTACGTAATATAACACTAACATAAAGGTGAAGCCTCTGGTACGTAATATAACACTAACATAAAGGTGAAGCCTCTGGTACGTAATATAACACTAACATAAAGGTGAAGCCTCTGGTACGTAATATAACACTAACATAAAGGTGAAGCCTCTGGTACGTAATATAACACTAACATAAAGGTGAAGCCTCTGGTACGTAATATAACACTAACATAAAGGTGAAGCCTCTGGTACGTAATATAACACTAACATAAAGGTGAAGTCTCTGGTACGTAATATAACACTAACATAAAGGTGAAGTCTCTGGTACATAATATAACACTAACATAAAGGTGAAGCCTCTGGTACGTATTATAACACTAACATAAAGGTGAAGCCTCTGGTACGTAATATAACACTAACATAAAGGTGAAGTCTCTGGTACGTAATATAACACTAACATAAAGGTGAAGCCTCTGGTACGTATTATAACACTAACATAAAGGTGAAGTCTACGGTTCGTAATATAACACTAACATAAAGGTGAAATCAACGGAAGTATAACAAATATTTTGTCATGTGATAAAACAAACATGTATCTACGCCAACGCATGGTCAATCGCATTCAAAGTTATTCACACGTTAGATCAGCTGATTTCTGCGTTCCGATGAGTGTTGTGATTTCTATTTATTATCAGTACAAGCCATTTCTGTCAGCTACACCAGTGAAAATGTAAAACAAATTCAACTGTGATAAGGCGCCTCCTAGTGAATGATGGTGACAGTAGCGTACATGTGCTGCTATCTTGCAGACAGCACCGAATGAACATTTTGACAAAAAACCCATATACATCCACACATATGCAATAAGAGTATAATTTTAAAATCCAAAAAATTTTTTTAATTGAGTTTATATAAAAGGGATGTAAAATCGCCATTGTACGCAAAACTATATATACATACAAACATGCATTAAAAAACAAATAAGTTATAACATAAAAAATTATTTAGTACAATTTTATAAAACAAAAAAAATTAACATACAACAACTGTTGCAAAATAGGTATAAAATGATGCATTTTTGGCTTCTATCTACTTACCTATTGTTGCGAAATAGGTAGAAAATGATGCATTTTTTGCTTCTATCTACTTACCTATGATTTCCACAACATAAGATTATTATTATTATTAATACTAACGGCCATGGAATAGGGATAATGACATACTGTGTTAATGCTAATATTAATTACATTAATAAACAGCATTAATGCAAGCAGTGTACAAGCATAATACTGTACTACTGCAAATGGTACACAACTGCATTATTGTATTACTATAAGCATTACATGCATAGCATATTGCAATGTAATAAATACATACACTGTATCATTGATTACACAAGTGTAACATTGTACTCATGCAACATTGAGACAACTGTAATGTTGCAATGTAAGGAATATATAAATTTTATCATTGATTACACAAGTATAACAATGTACTCAATCAACACTGAGACAACTGTAATATTGCAATGTAAGAAATACATACATTGTATAATTGATTATACAAGTGTCACCTTGCGCCCATGCAATATTGAGACAAGTGTAATGTTGCAATATAAGAAATACATACATTGTATAATTGATTACACAAGTTTAACACTGTGCTCATGCAACATTGAGACAACTGTAATGTTGCAATGTTGAAAACAATACACCACTGTAATACTGTATTAATGTAATTAAAACAGTGTAATACAGCAAGCACATCATCAACACATTACATTACATCTATTACTCATTCATGTCATGGTTGATTTAACAAGATTGCCATCCAAGGTAAAGGCCCAGATGGCAAGTGGAAGGAAGCCATTGGCTTATCGCGAGTCCAACATTTTTAATCTACGTGTAACCTGCCCTCCTGAGATATGTGTCAACCTTGTTTTTAAATATATTCAAGCTGCTAGCAATTACACAATCTGTAGAGAATTTGTTCCATTCATTTATTGTCCTCTGTGAGAACGAGTACTTCCTGATTTCCAATCTACACTGATCCTTCACTAATGTTACCTGATGTCCTCTAATTCTACTGTCTTTCTTGAGTGAGAAAAAATATTTCTATCAATATTTTCGTACCCATTTCATATTTAAAAAAACTTCAGTTTGATCTCCTCATAACCGTCTTGTCTCTAGGGTTGTTAAACTACATTCTTTCAGTCATTCTTTATAACTAAGATCTCTCAGTTCTTGAATCGTTTTAGTTGTTCTCCTCTGCATTCACTCGTATCGTATATCTATCCTCCTTACGATATGGTTGTAATCAGTATGGTTATGTAAATGTAACATTGTAACCACATAGATGTTGTGTCAATGTAAACATATGAACAACATAATGTTAACCACAGTTAATAAACTTAATACAACAGTTACTGAAAGCCAAGGCACAGAATCAGTATTGACACTGAGCTGCTGTAAGTATATTTGTTTCTATTCCAGTCCTATCATTATGTTCATGTAACATAAATTGTAAATGGTTTTTTCCGTATATGCTATATACAAATTACATCAGACTATCTAACATAACTATATTTGCAAGTTCATAAAATTGTGTGAAAAGGCTATACATGTATCTATGATCATTGTTGCATTGTCTTGATGCCAACATTGCATGAATGACATCGCATGAAACAGATTAAACCTGCAAACATACATGGCTAGACTGTGCCCTTTAGAACATGTCTCAAACATGGTTGTAGAATCCTGTTGTGAGACTGTATACGGCCTGAGACAACCCCACGTACTGTTGTGAGACTGTATACGGCCTGAGACAACCCCATGTACTGTTGTGAGAGTGTATACGGCCTGAGACAACCCCATGTACTGTTGTGAGACTGTATACGGCCTGAGACAACCCCATGTACTGTTGTGAGACTGTATACGGCCTGAGACAACCCCATGCACTGTTGTGAGACTGTATACGGCCTGAGACAACCCCATGTACTGTTGTGAGACTGTATACGGCCTGAGACAACCCCATGTACTGTTGTGAGGCTGTATACGGCCTGAGACAACCCCTGTTGATGTACTGTACTGTACTGTTGATGTACTGTACTGTTGATGTACTGTACTATTGATGTACTGTACTGTACTGTTGATGTACTGTACTGTTGGTGTACTGTACTGTTGATGTACTGTACTGTACTGTTGATGTACTGTACTGTACTGTACTGTTGATGTACTGTACTGTTGATGTACTGTACTGTTGATGTACTGTACTGTACTGTTGATGTAGCCAATATCATATTTTATATGTTAGTTCTCATTCCGTCTCACACTTTTCTGAGCTGAAACACAGATCTTATTCACATTATGACTCTCACATATTTCAGTGCTTTCAGATCTGTCGAAGGACTATTGAACATTGGGGAAGATACTAGCAGAAAACAGTAGCAAAGAGACTGGTGATAGGAACGGCTAGTGCGGGTTTGATGGAAGTAAGCCATGGAGGGTAAGCATCTCGTTGTTTCTTTTCTCATCAACCTACTTCAAAGCAGTGCAAAGTATGGCCTACCACGACAAAATTTACCATGTTTGGTAGATTTGTCCAGGAAAGCAGCACAGTAAGGGAGTGTGACAGCACAGTAAGGGAGTGTGACAGCACAGTAAGGGAGTGTGACAGCACAGTAAGGTAGTGTGACAGCACAGTAAGGGAGTGTGACAGCACAGTAAGGGAGTGTGACAGCACGGGTAAGGGAGTGTGACAGCACAGTAAGGGAGTGTGACAGCACAGTAAGGGAGTGTGACAGCACAGTAAGGGAGTGTGACAGCACAGTAAGGGAGTGTGACTGTGTTAATGTGAAGCCAACCAATGGTAATACACAAACTAACAAACCATGTGGAAGAGTAGTCAAGACTGGTGTACACAGAAAGTCAAGACTGGCGTACACAGAAAGTCAAGACTGGCGTACACAGAAAGTCAAGACTGTTGTACACAGAAAGTCAAGACTGGCATACACAGAAAGTCAAGACTGATGTATACAGAAAGTCAAGACTGATGTACACAGAAAGTCAAGATTGATGTACACAGAAAGTCAAGACTGGCATACACAGAAAGTCAAGACTGGTGTACACAGAAAGTCAACACTGGTGCACACAGAAAGTCAACACTGGCATACACAGAAAGTCAACACAGGTGCACACAGAAAGTCAAGACTGGTGTACACAGAAAGTCAAGACTGGTGTACACAGAAAGTCAAGACTGGCGTACACAGAAAGTCAAGACTAGTGTACACAGAAAGTCAAAACTGGTGTACACAGAAAGCCAGGACTGGTGTACACAGAAAGTCAAGACTGGTGTAAACAGAAAGAACAATCAAGACTGGAGTACACAGAAAGTTAATCAGAAAGTTATATCATCTAACTTGGTCAGCTAAGTTAAATAATGTTTCCACCCGTACAATTGGCATTGATGTCTTTATTACAGTTATCATTATGTTTACCATCTTCAATGTTACTATAGCTTGCAGCTTGCATAGAGGATGTGTATATCTTACACCAGCCAACGTTCATCTCCATGGGGGGGACACAAGAAACCCCCAGCATTTAGACCATCAATAGTAATAAGTCTAACACATTATGTAGTATAAACTACATCTATTCTAACATTGTCACTGCTCAGATGTGTTTTAATGAATCACATCTTCAAATATACATTGAACGTTATCTGTTTGATTTCACTGTTAAATGGCAAATATCATGTTTCTGCATGAGGAGCGTAATGTAATTTTACAAGTGTCAATGATACACCCATCATTGGATCCCATGAACGCTTGACCCCAATAAACTTTGTTCACAGGGATTGGAAATTGTCAACAGCTGTTCAAACAAACAGCAATAAACAGACGATGGTCAAGATATATGTGTACCTTTATAACCTGAGGGGACCACATTGATACCTGAAGGAATATATGGAAATCCTAACATGATCCAGGGAATTTAAAGTGCACTTCAGGCATCCAATCAGTGAAATCAGACAATGTATATGCTGAGGAACTAGACATTAAATTTTGCAAAACTTTATTCTGGAAGAAAAATTCCCCCCCCCCCGACAGACACAGACAGGTGTATGGTACGTGGCTGGCCACCTGTAGGGGAAGCAGCCGGAGTTAGCAGGGACTACAGCGAGGCAAGCTGAACGAAGACCTAGAGACGCCGCTATGTCTTACCATCACGTCCGTCGTGATCACTGGCTCATTGTGATCATGTGACAGGTGCTCGTAGTACTGCTGAAACCAACATGACATTACAGTCGACATGCATGCACGCACAAATGCAAGCACGCACACATGCACACAGTGATAAACAAGATTCTAGGAAAACGTGAAACTTTCCACTGTTTGCTCCATGGGGAGGAAACAGTGTGGCTGTGGCTGGTCTCCATGACAACACAATCGCTGTGACAACACAATCGCTGTGACAACACAATCGCTGTGAAAACACAATCACTGTGACAACACAAACACTGACAACACAATCGCTGTGACAACACAATCGCTGTGACAACACAATCGCTGTGACAACACAAACACTCTGACAACACAATCGCTGTGACAACACATCTTGTGGCATTTAAACGTAACATTCCAAGTGTCGTGTGCTACACTACTATTATACACTACAACACCAACTGTTGCACCCACAACACCAACAGCTGCACCCCACAACACCAAGTGTTGCACCCCACAACACCAAGTGTTGCATCCCACAACACCAAGTGTTGCACCTTACAACACCATGTGTCACACCCTACACCTAGTCCAATACTTACCATTCCCTCGGAGCCGGAGGCGTTGTCGACAAACTGCAGCCCGAAATATTCCTTCTCAATCAGTTCCAAGTGCTCGTAGACCTTCTGCAGCAGTACGTGGGCCTTGTCCCGCTTCTACACATAAACATTCACTGTCAATGGTTGACACAGCAGTACGTGGGCCTTGTCCCGCTTCTACACACAAACATTCACTGTCAATGTTTGACACAGCAGTACGTGGGCCTTGTTCCAGTTCTACACACAAGCATTCACTGTCAATGTTTGATACAGCAGTACTTGGGCCTTGTCCCGCTTCTACACACAAACATTCACTGTCAATGTTTGACACAGCAGTACGTGGGCCTTGTCCCGCTTCTACACACAAACATTCACTGTCAATGTTTGACACAG
>SDWI01001114.1:172066-191699 GCA_009193005.1 Lamellibrachia luymesi | reverse complement strand
GGGGGGGGGTGTGCGTGTGCGTGTGTGAGTGCGTGTGCATGGGTTTGTGTGAATATTCGAGTATTGGTTGTCGATATACTGACATACTGGAGCAGATTATAGCTCTGGGTATTTCCAGATAAACGCAGACTGATTCACTGTTTGTTTGTTATGTTGCTTTGATACAATTAAGATATCTGATACAAGTATATTAGTATTTCTTTTTTTCCGTGGCTTTGCCTAACAATAATGAGAAGACCTTCGAATTGGGCATTGCTCATTCGATCTCGTTCCTACCAGTGTTTCTTGTTTCCCCACATAGTTATGTTGTTCATGCAGGTTTTTTTTCCAACCATCCACTGAAACGTCTTCCTATGTGCTTTATATGTATTTTGGATTGTGGTCAGTTTCTCGGAAACACTTACACTGCATTTAAAAACACCCACGGAATATCAATCAGCCACACTCATATAACTGTTTGTTAGAAGCTAGACAATTACTTCTAGCTAAGAACTACAACTCTGACAAGTTCACTTTTTGAAGATGACAGAATCAGAAAGTAAATCCTACCATTTGCTAAGCGCCCAACATTATCGTCCGCGTGTCAATGATTACATCATAGGAACATAGACAATAATAGACGATTTCTGCAGTGTACTACTTTGGTAAACTGCACCACTTTAAATCGAAATTGGTGAATAACAAAAACGCTCGTGAAATGTGTTACCTCATATTGTGCTTATACCCAAAATGAATGTTACTCCCATCGCGCCGATAATACGTTGGCAGTTCGTCTGCATACATGAATAGCGATACATAAACTTTGAATTGTTCGGTTCATATTTCATGCTGGGGATATATGAGCCATTATGTAAGGTTCACGCTTACATATAATTAATTTAAATTCCAGTTGGAGACGCAACGCATAATATATATTATTCCTGAATGTAATGTGGCGATTTTTATTCCAGGGCATTTTGGAAAACGACAACATTATTTTGGACATTAACTTCAAAAAGTCTTTGGTCGCTGATCTCATCCGGGTGCGTTTCTAACTACGTTAACTACCACTTCACTAAGACGCAGGCAATATTAGTATTATGTTATTGTAATTATTATAAGTATTATAATAGTTTTTATTATGATATGTATTAGTATTAGTATATGTATTAGTATCAGTATCTGCATCAACATCAGCATTAGCATTAGCGTTAATATTAATATTGGTGTTATTAGATTATGTGATTTGGAGTGACAATGTTTTGTTAGACTACTCAGTTTATAGAATGTGACGAATGCTGGAAACTAAAGACAATTGTATATAACATATCACAATATGTGGATTAATTACAATAGTTTTACACGTTATTCTATAATAAAGTGCATCAACCAAAGTTTATCAGTTCTAAGATAGTATATGTACGTTGTAGGGTTAAGATAGTATATGTACGTCGTAGGGTTAAGATAGTATATGTACGTTGTAGGGTTAAGATAGTATATGTACGTCGTAGGGCATGCACGGTCTGCATAAGTCGGATATAAAGAGTCACGGCCATTTGACAAGCTCCTGCTGCGTTATTGACGGTCGCTGGGTGCTACAGATCACGGACTGGGGGATCACCCGATCCACAAGTCGTGTCTACGAGACGGCCGAAGCACGGAACAGAGGTAGGAACGTAATCCAGATCTCCAGTATAATGATATTGTATGGGTCTATCATAATAACACTTGCGTTTATAGTAGCGGGCTCTCAAATGTTAGGACATATTTTGTCTTTGATTAATTTCCAGGAAGGTAGCACCGCTGTTCTTACGAAATGATATATGCAAGGCAGTATAGAGTAATCACGAAATGCTTAGCAAATGTAAACTAGTTAACTTCAAATGATGATGTCGTCTGAATGTTAAATCCCTTTCTGCGCAGCGATGTTCTGGACGGCCCCTGAGCGGTTGCACTCTTCCGACGAGCATTGCTATGCCCAGATGTCGGATGCCTACAGTTTCGCCATCGTAGTCTACGAGATTCTCTATCGTAGCAATCCGTACGAAATCGACGGACAGTTGCCGATGTCACCGGAAGGTATTTAAACTAAATATGACTTTTTCAATAAACTGGATATAAATATGCAAGCATAAACACACACGCGCACAAGCACGCATACACACACAAACACACACACACACACACACACACACACACACACACACACACACACACACACACACACACACACACACACAATCATCATCATTTTTCTTTCAGAGAGATAAAAAACAAAACTTCGATTCTCATTCTGCGTATAGTCTCGCTGGACGTCGCCACAAATGGCTTAGTTTCCGTTCCAGAAATCATCAGTCGAGTGGGACAGAACCAGAGTCCGCCATTCCGACCCAGTGTTCCGGACACTGACCACGAGACCAACGACCTCGTGCAGCTCATGTATGATTGCTGGACGGAGAAACCAAATGACCGGCCAGACTTCAACACTATCAAGAAGAGATTCGCGAACATGAATGCCGGAAAGTATGCTGTCATGTTCCGTGGAATTTCCTCTAACACAAATCATATTATTTCGCTGTTTAAAAATAAAGTTTTATACAACAATGACGTCAGTGAATATGGGCAACAACGCCCAATGGTTTTTTCGTTGTTAACAGGAAACGTGACGGAAATAAGATAAAGCACAAAAAATATTGTTTTGATCTAACTTGTACAAATTACTACAGCTAAGAGGACAAATCTCGTTCTAAAAAGTATCTACTAAACATGTGATTTTAATATACTAATGCTAATCAGGCCAATTCCAAGTTACGGTAGACCTGTCTATGCCTTGTTAACTGTGTAAGTCATACAGCATTATATCGTCAATCTTCCTTATTAGTTTGCATAACACGACGACGCACAGATCAAATAAAACACATTTTTGTAAACTAATACAATAACTAAAATAACAGTGTCCGTCACGCAGTTACTTATACGGTATATCATGTGTGTCAAATGCGTTTGAATACAACAAAATAGGATAGAATATAAGAAGATATATTATTCTTCAGATATTACAGCATCATTGACAACATGCTGCGAATGATGGAGACATACACTAACAACCTGGAAGACGCGATCACCGCGAGGACGAAGGAACTGACTCATGAGAAGGATAAAACAGATATGCTTCTCTATAGGATGATGCCACCGTTAGTTCAATCTACTGCCTTGTCGAGGAATAGTGCACAAGTAACGCACCGTTAGTTCAATCTACTGCCTTGTCGAGGAATAGTGCAGGAATAGTGCAGGAATAACGCACCGTGTTCTCCTCCTTCCCACTAAACGAATACACAACAGATATAACGGCAGTTAATCATAATACCAAGTTCAGCTAATATCAAATTCAGGTATCGTTGCGCTTTAGTTAAATAATGTTTTATTAGAGTAATGAAATTATCATGTACCCTCCTGATTAATCTGCTCTCGTGATCATATGCCATGTAAGCATCTGTATAACCTTAACCAATAATGTGTGCCATACTTTGTGACGTCAGACTATTTTCACAGGGCATATCAAACAACAGTTTGTCTGTTGATATCCGCTATGAAAATGTGCTATACAGTACCAGTGATTAAAGTGCAATACTTTTGACCAATGCATTTGTCCCCCTTACCAGTACCATTAAGCATTGTGTTTGTCGAACAAACTGTAATGTTGAAATAACAAACAAAACACATAGTCCTTTATTTTCATGTCGATATGTTTATTCTCTTTATGTCTCCGAGATTATGATTTCATTCTGCGTAATTTCAATACCCCCAGCGCTGTGGCAGACTGCCTGAAGACAGGCCAACCGTACGAGCCGGAACTCTTCAAACATGTCACCATCTACTTCTCGGACATCGTCTCGTTCACACGACTTGCGTCGGAAGCTAAACCCATGGAAGTGGTCGATTTCCTGAACGATCTGTGGAACGTCTTTGACGATGTCATTCTCAAGTACAACGTCTATAAGGTAGGATTGTTAACATTAAATAAACATTCGTACTTTTTTAATGCTGCGTCAGAGACTTCGCCAGCTATGTGGATATATACGTACAATTGATTCATTAAGGGAAAAATTTGTCATGTTTCTTTGTCAAGCAGTATTGCAAGTAAATAAATAGTATTGTTGGTAAATAAACATATCATTGCTTACTTCTTACATGTATATATATTACATTATCCTGAATGAATAACTGCAATACATGCAAAGTTACGCATGTGATTCACTAGATGCTGATTATTCCTCAGTGAACGTTTCTCGGTTCATAAGTGCGCATCAACATGTACTAGATAATACAACATAGAACCACGCTTGCAATTGTGCATTAAAGCGACATGTTGCTATACGGCATTATAACTTTAGTTGGATACATACACCAATGCGTACGATCGTTTTATAATAACTCTGACGTGGAAAAAACATGACGTAACAATTCGTTTATTAATTATAATAAACTGACTGCAAATGCGTGTACGTTACTTCTGCAACTCGTTAAAGCTAGTTGTTAATTTGTTAATTGAATTAACTCAATTAAGTTAATTCCATTTAATTAATTAACTTTACCAAAGAGGGTTTCGTTAGTTTAATTTAATTGACAAATTCCTAATTAACTCTCAATTAAGTGCTCATTTAACAGTTGATATTACTGGATAGTTCACAGTCATGTTATTCAGATATTTCCAGAAGGTCTGCCGTCACTATTCCAGTCACTAGCCTGAGAAAGATCATGTTCAGGCCTGTGTGAATGAGTGGGAGCACATAGACACTGTACCAGACAATGGGGCGGGCTGGTCTTTCAGGAAGCTCTGAATTAGAGGGCAGGCCTATACAAAGGAATGCGCGCGTGCGTGCGAGCGTGCGTGCGAGCGTGCGTGCGAGCGTGCGTGCGAGCGTGCGTGTGTGCGTAACCGTTAATGGGGAGATGTAGAGAAAGGTAATATAGCTTCAGTTTGGGATATTTTTACAGTGCCAACTTAAATCAAAAGCATGTCAGTTCTAGTGATTGATACAAAATAGTGTATACATATTAAAATACTAGTGTGCAAGGGGAAACGTAACGATTTAATGTAAAACACTGCATAAGTAACAAATTGGCGCATAGAAATTACGTATGTAGTTACCTGGTTTTGCTAATTTGGTGGATGAATATAGGAGGAAAATAAACACCCTGCAAATCTTCAGCCACATCTTTTCAATCCTTTCAGAAAGAATAATAAACTATATTAACAACTTTTAAAATGCTATCAAACGCCCCATGAAGAAATGTCTTGGCATATAAATATTGTATGAGCAAATATCTTTCCAAGAAAGTCACAAAACACATTTGTGTTACAAGTCTTGTGATTTTAGAACTGTTTTAAATGCGTAAACATTTCTGCCAACACATGATTTAATTGTTAATTCAATTAAAACTAATTGTTAATTTAATTAATTGAAGAATTTGGGAGGTTAATTTAATTTAATTTAATTGACCTGAGAAATGTGTGAGGTGTAGTTTAATTTAATTACATTGGAGAATGTATGAGTTAATTGTAATTTAATTGGTTAACTTTTTAAGTTAATTGCCCCATGCCTGAATGACATGCTGTGTCGTCTGCAGGTGGAGACGATCGGGGACGCGTACCTTGTGGCAAGCGGCCTCCCAGTGCCCAACGTCGAGCGCCACGCGGCCGAGATCGCCGACATGGCGTTGCACGTGCTCAGCAGTGTGATGGCCTTCAAGATCCGCCACCGACCGGACACACCGCTGCAAGTGAGGATCGGCCTCCACAGCGGCCATGTTGTCACGGGTAGGTCGTGGCACTTACTGGCGCACGGTGACGGGCGGTTAGAACAACCGAATCTCAAGCGGGAGAATGCGGGTTCGATTCCTCTTGCTGCAGTTTCGATGCTTGGGCAGTTTCGTCCACGCCGCGTTGTCTCAGTTCACCCAGCTGCAAAAATTAGTATCTGGCTATAGACATTTATGTTTATATGTGAACAAATAATCACCGCGCAGTAATTGCAGCGTGGCTGAATGCTTCCCAGTAGTAGAAGAAGTAGAACTGGTTTGGGAATAAACAAGTCTGTGTAAAACGCTTTCAGCGGTCCTACGAGCTGGATACCGTGCTATGTAAAATTACATTTCACTTGGCCTTCCCTGGGCTAGCATGGATTGACTTAACCAATAACATCTCTCTCACCTATCACTCTACTTTCAAATAACTAACTGTTGTTTCGACCAGTCTAGATACTAATGATGTTATCTATTTCCCGTAGCTAGTACTCCTGTGAGTAAAATTTTGGAAAGGTTGACCTTTTCGTACAGACCCAAGCCAACATTTGCTTGTCACCAGGTAGCGCCACTAAACATGTCCAGAACAGTCGTGCTGTAATAGAGCGTGCGTCCGCGTAATGTCTACCCGACTACTGCCCATGCAGATCCTAAATCCAGCATCAACTGTTGTAGGTGTCGTGGGTCGCACGATGCCGAGGTACTGTGTGTTTGGTGACACCGTCAACACAGCGTCGCGAATGGAGTCAAACGGGAAACGTTCGTATGCATTGATATAATTTAACATTTGTCCGAAGCTGAAAGACGGCAACAACACAGAACTATGTTTAAGTCCGGTATGCACTAGTTATTTGATCCCGATCTTGTCTAGCGACACCGTGACAACACGCATTTAAATTATGTGTGCATTTAGACGAGAGACATGTTTAGACGGTAGAGATTGACTCGCGCCACTCCTGTCTCGAACATTGATGAAAATAAACGAACGTGAACCTGATGACGGTCACTGATGGGCTAATTGGCAAACACAATCGTAGTGGCCTCGCTAATCGGTCTCGCGAGGGTGCTTACACAGCCACGATATCACGCGACGCCATGTCAGCCGACCAGTTGTGCAATTAATCGCTGGTGTACACCGGCCTTTACATTCGTTTGCTCAGCTAAGTTGTCCTACTTCTGATTGCTTAGTTAAGCAGTATATACAGGAAGAAAAGAGTGGATGTATTTATGTATTTATGATGTGATGTGTTATTTTGTATTGTTGTTGTCTACAGCGATGAGAATACACATCAGTCAGTCGACTCGCGACGCGCTGCTGGCAACGGGCGATAAGTTCATCATCAGAGAGCGCGGCAAGGTGGAACTGAAGGTCAGACAATGACTTATTAATCTTCATTACATATATACTGTGGAACCTCGTTAATCCGGATGCTCCGATAATCCGGAAACCTCGGCTTCCGGACATCAATTCACCGGAACGAAATTTCAAAACGCTAATATACACCGGTAATTGTATGATTCGTTTATCCTGAAAACTCTTTTTCCTGACAAATACACTGGGGAGCAATGTGTCCGGATTAACGAGGTTCCATGGTAGTCGATGTAGTATAATTTACCAATTCACTGGAGTGGTTAATATTCGAAATCTGGTTAAAGCTGTTTTTTATGTAATCTTTTCGTGTTTTCTGTATCCATGTGCGAAACGTCGCGCGCGCGCACGCACACACACACACACACACACACACACACACACACACACACACACACACACACACACACACACACACACACACACACACACACACACACAACAAACAAACAAACACACACAAACACACACACTGTAATACATACGAAACGTGGATTCATAGACTAATACTTATATAATATTGTATGTTGTGGGTTACCTTACTGTGATGTGTCATTGCAGGGCAAGGGTTGGGTGACTTCGTACTGGCTAGACGGAAAAGAGGGATACTCCCAGCCACTCCCAGTCTTTGCCGACTAGCACACAAGCAGCTAGACAAGCATCTTAAGAACTTGTCGAAATGGCAAGACGGGAATTCGGTTGATAGAATACAATACATGTTGGTTTAGTATGACATAATAATACATAATGTTGTCCACCAGTGATGGCGTGTGGTACAAACGTCAACTCATTGACGACATGTGTGCTTAGGCGTCAGCGGTAACTATCGAATTCTGGCGTATTCAATGACGTAATATTGTTTTTAGTTAATGTCTCTTAAGATCAGTTTTGCTTAGTAATAATTCCTGTACTAACGTTGTAACTGTGCAAAAACGGATATATTTATGTTATGCTGTGTGAGAATCGATCATTACTTTACTATATGTGTACTTATATGAGTTGGTTGCGTATGACATTCGTTGTTGTCGTAGTAGTTGTTGTTGGTATTGTTTTTTTAGTCATGGCTGCCGTTGTAGTTGTTAATGTTAATGTTGTCCCTGTAATCGGCTGCTGTTATGCGGACGGTGCTTCTGCTTCTGCTTATCCAGCTGCTGCTGCTGCTTCTGCTTCTGCTTATCCAGCTGCTGCTGCTGCTGCTGCTACAGTTTCGTCGTCGTCCTGGCGCAGGAAAAATGTATCAAGCTGTATTTAAGCAAAATTTCATCACTTAGACCCACAGCTTAAAATCATCATCGTGAACACTACACGCGATTCACTGCGTTACGTCCTTGCTGAATCAACTTACAATTAAATGGAATGCAATATATTCCTGCAACCACTAGGGAAAATTACAAATAAATTGGAATACAAGCACCAAGTGTAATGCTAAGTTATCATTGTATGTTGTCTGATTGCGTGGAACCAGAATAGAAATGTATCTATATTGTACATTATCGTGATACTATGGTGATATGCTAAAACTACTGACAATTACAAATTATGTACTGTAAAATGACTGTCGTAAAGGACATCACGCACTGTTACAAAAACCGTATATCGCAATTACTCTGCATATGAGGTTTAAATATCAGCGGACATAGAGCGTAAGGAAAATCATGCAATTCATACTACAAAATGTTTTTAAAATAGGTTCACGTCTAGGTTAGTTTGCATTTGTATGCTATAGTTGTTTTCTTTTGATTTCATCAATGAAGATTGGCAAACATTGAAAGCGATTTATCGCGGCAGTTCGACATTTGAATAAAACTAATTGGGCATATTATGTACTGTTTTTGCTTCATGTTGATCACATTCACTCTTCGTTCGTAGTGTTATCATGCTTCGATAAATAAATCACATTGCATTGGCTATACAACTACAAACATAATGGGTTGAAAACGTCTCCTTATTAAAATATTCAATATCACAAGAGGACGGTTTTTGCGTGTATTCGCCAGATGGCGCCACAGCAACTGTCTTGCTAACGTTTTATTGGTCACCGGTGTCATAGTCTATTATAAAAAAATTGTGTCTCTACGATCGGTCTTAGCAATCACCAATATGCGTGCGTGCGTGCGTGCGTGCGTGCGTGCGTGCCTGCCTGCCTGTCTGCCTGCCTGCGTAAAATGAACATCATCAAACGCAACCAACATCAAATATTGCATCAACAGCGTATATGTAAACGCGTTCATTATTACATTCCCGTTAATCGGTGGCTTGGTGACTCTAGATAATTGGTAATTAATTATTAATATATATGAGGAAAAGCGTCGGATCAAAGGGTTAATAATGAACATATTACACATCTCATTACACATTTCTCACCTTTGTGTGTGGGCACAGAGGAACCATATATGCTATACATAAAAACTCAGACTAACAGCAATATATCGTGAAAAACGGAAGTTGCGTGGTCGCTCGTTTTGAACGGAGCTCAGTTTTCATGTTTAAAAACTATATAGTTCCCTTAGTGCTTAGCACGGCCCAATGTAGCTCCAGCCATCGTGTTGCTTCTACATGTTATATGCAACGGCACTGGTGAATAATATATACAAAATGGTTAATCATTTTAATGATATATTACCTAGATGCACAAATATAGCGTTGCGGTTATTGCATTTTTCCATTAGTAGTTTTACTAAAATAACTGTTGGTCTAATATTAACCGAAGAAGACAAGAAGAGGGAGGTATATATCTTACAGTATGATACGGGTACACACGTTGTAATAAATTTGTAAATGCAATTTAATATTTTCTATATATCGCTAGGAGAATATTCATTGTGTATTCTGCTAATTCAGCTGCAATGTAGATGTTTGTTTAAAAAAATTACACCATAAATGCAGTTATTCCGAATTCCTGTGTTCATTTCACTACCCTACATGTTCTAATGTAAAACAACAGTTACAGACCTTCGATCCGTCTCTAGATTCCCATAATCAGCAGTAACACGTAATCACGTCTTGTTTCTAGATGTATTCCCACACCCACGTGTCGCGTCGTGCCACACACGGGTTGGCGTTGAACAATGTTTCAACAGCGCCAAGAGCCCCAGTCACTCGTCATCCTCTTTGATATTTCCTGTTTGGCTCCACGCAATATTCGCCTCATTACGTACTTTGGTCACCGTTACGCCATAGTTACGTCATGCAGCAATACAAATGAACGAGCTGCATTCATGGTTAGAACGCGCCATTTCCCCTGTTGTTATAGCGTTTACATACTACGGATCGCTACTCCTCGGCTCGGCGCGAAGTCAACGGCTTGTGGACGTTATCTGTAGTGGCATGTAGACCGAGAGGTTATTAATTATAGCTCCAGCAGAAAATCTGGAATAGATATACAGACAACACGATTGGTCATCAATGCGAGTTGCAGATTAATACTACATTTATGCTAATCAACTCCGCAGGATATGTTCTTCGTCATATATACTGGGGACATAACGATGTTTAAGCTGGAGAACGAGACGCGACCGTGTTCCAGCTGCAGTCGTTGACGTAACTGTGGTCAAGCTAAACACGGGGATGTGTCAGCGGTCAAGCTAAAGTTGGCGACGTGACGGTAATCAAGCTGGGGTCGAGGTGCGACGGTGGTCAAATTGGAGTCTATGACGAGACGGTGGTCAAGTTGGAGTCGAGGAAAAGACGGCCGTAAAGCTGGAATCGAGGACGTGACGGCGGTCAAGCTGGAGTCGAGACCGAGGCTGCAGTCGAGTTGGTGTCGAGGAAGAAACGGTGATCAAATTGCAGTCGAGGACGTGGAATTAAAATAATACACTGATTTGAAGAAGTAATAATATAAATTAAAATGATATTTACGCAGTACATGGGTGTTGGAGACAGTGACTTGACGGTGGTCTATTTGGAGTCGGGGACGAAATGGTGGTCTCGTGGGAGTCGAGGACGTGACGGCGGTCAAGTTGGAGTCAATGGCGAGATGGCGGTCAAGTTGGAGACTATAACGAGACGGCGGTCAAGTTGGCGTCAAAGACGAGACTGTGGTCAAGCTGAAGTCGAGGGCGAGACAGTTGTCAAGCTGGAATTGAGGACGAGACGGTGGTCAAGTTGCAGTCGCTGATGTGACGGCAGTCAAGCTGGAATCGAGAACGCTACGATGGTCAAGTTGGAGTCGAGGACGTGGAATCAAAATAATGCAACAGTTTGAAGAAGTAATAATAATATCAATCACTATGATCTTCGCGCAGTAGATGTGTGGGCCCTATTCAGCATGCATCAATGTACACAACAGCACACGTGGAATACGTGCCAAACCCCACGAGCGCGTCGCGTATCTACTGCGGCCTGTATAGGTCTGTAGGTCGCAGATATCACGGCTATGATGCCGAGTGCCGCTTACAAACCGATTAACCATATGTGCGCTCTTTATTTCATCGGTAGCGATAACCAGAAAGTCGATAGAGACATTGAAGTATTTCGCGAATGGCTCAATATGTTAGGGACAATGGCGTATATTCGTTTATTCAGCGAAATTTGTCAACCAACTTCAGGCAACTGTGCCGCACCAATGCTCCCGCGACGCGGGTATTCTGTCCTGGGTAGAAACGACTTTCTATGTTTTTCTTACAAACAGCCCGCCAGTTAGTGGGGTTGTTTTGGTGGTGGTATCCGGTGCGGCGAGATGTGAGTCAGGAGGTCAGTGCAATGCTGAAGAACCGGCTCGAGATCACTGAACCGTATCGAGCGTCGTAAGTGAACCGTGACGGAAACATATCCGTCACAACCAACGGCTGCGTGCCGCCGTAACTTTGATATTCTATTAAACTGCAATGCTCAAAGACCATTCCTTTATTGGCGATCATATATTCATGTTTACTCCTGATAGGTTCTCTGCACGCCTTGGTGCACTAGATATACTACCTGTGGACACTACTGTTCCGGTTCAATTGTGTAATGAGGTATTTGTGCCAGTGTATGTACAGTCATAAGCTCGCTCGTCAGCATCTGCCGAATCCGGAGCAACGAGGCCTTTGTTCGCGTTTTGGGCATATGTGAATATGCTAACGTGGGTTTGCAGCAATTTGCTGTTGTGGTTGCAGTCGAACTACGCAGTTACATTGTGCGAACAACGGGGTTCAACTGGCTGCTTTGACTTGTATTCCAGCGATATGACAGACGTAACATCACCGTGTAAAAGCAACGATATCACCGCAAATTTACAATCGCCATACACACACGTGCGCACACACGCGGGTGCACACATAGTGTACACACGCATACACACGC
Organism: Lamellibrachia luymesi; assembly: GCA_009193005.1. Lineage (NCBI taxonomy): Eukaryota > Metazoa > Annelida > Polychaeta > Sabellida > Siboglinidae > Lamellibrachia > Lamellibrachia luymesi. Next base: position 179,260 of record SDWI01001114.1, on the reverse strand, counting down.
ACGCACACACTTACACACACATGCACTCACTCACACACACGCGCGCACCCACTCTCTCTCTCTCTCTCTCTCTCTCTCTCTCACACACACACACACACACACACACACACACACACACACACACACACAAATTCACATTATGTGTTCACACGTTCCTTACAATGGTCATTAAAGGTAAATTAAAACTTTGGTGATGGCCAAAACAACTGGGTTCAGAAAATACAAATAGGCCGTCAGATGAAATTGTCACGTTCTGAGTACACATTGTTTACCCCGGACACTTTACGCTTACCCAGGCTAACATACAAAGACAGCCTCGCGATAACTGTTTCCCGATTATCGACGCCCACTGCTTGACACTGTTTCGGTGCCGTGCCGCTGTGTTTATGTGTGAGCGGGTCTGAAAGCGGTCACGCGTGACTGCCGCCTCCGTAGGCGTACAGCGTACGGCAATCGGAGCGCGTTATTACTGGCAACAACCGGGTCGACCCACTTCATTACGACGAGCGTCTCGTCAGCGGCGTACATAACAACGCAGACGTGGGTGTCATATGTCGTCGTACGTCCCGTTTTACCGTCAGTTGTTCACGCGACTTTAACAGCGGCAGTGGTCTCGGTGTGATGTGACAGTGTGACGCCGGTTGACTGCGAGTGGTTCCGACGAACGAGTCCACGAACGTGTTTGTTCTTTGTTCTCTCGGACGGCAACAGTAACAATCCGCCATGTCTGGGCGACCCGCTCAGCCGAATGGCGGCGCCGTGCCGTCGTTCGAGGATCTACTGCAATGTATGATCTGCTTCGAACCGTACTGCAACCCCAAGATGTTGCAGTGCGGTCACACGTTCTGCGAGGAGTGTCTTCAGGGATATCACAACACATACCAGCACCAACGTCGCGCCCAGCCCGGAAAGCTGCCATGTCCGACCTGCCGAGAACTGACGACGATTCCCGAGAACGGAATCGCTGGGCTGCGCAACGACTTTAAGGTACATAAGATCGAGGAAATGTTTAAGACGATGAACATTCGTAATCGGGCCATGTCGAAGATGTGCGACACGTGTCGGTCGCAGAAGAAGGCGGTCGTCGCGAAGGTTTACTGCAACAAGTGCAAGATGAACTACTGCGAGGCTTGTCTACGTAAACACGACAAGAATGCACTGTTTAAAGACCATACGGTCGTCGACAAACTGGCGCAACAGAAAGCACAATCGTCTGACCTCACTTGTAAGGTAAGCTAGACTTGTCTCGTAAAAAGGACATTATATTGCATAGAGATCCTAACATAAATAAGCGACACGAAGAAAGACGTTTCTTCACCAGTGTGATCAAAGTTATAATTTACCTTTAATGACCATCACAAGGAACGCATAACGGGAATTTATATGTGCATATTCATTCTCTATCAAGTGTCTGTGTATTTATGTCGTGCGCGCGTGTGCGTGGGTGCATGTGTGTGTAAAAAAATCGTAATTCATGATAATGCTGGTGAAAGAAGCTTAGCTGTAATAATAACTGTCAACACCCGAACCAGACTTCGTCACGTGGTTACCTCAGTCGCCTTACGCACATGTTACCAAGAAGACCCATCCTAAAAATGATCTATGACAACTACCCTAACAAAACGCTTACCTATGAGTACCAGTGAAGCCAGCCACTCCACAGGATGCAATAAAAGTCAGATTACACACTAAATATTTGTGTGTCGGTAATAGTGGCTAAGGTAGCAAGGAACAAAAAGATTGCTTCACCATATCTTACGGGCTATATGCACAGTTTGGCGATTGACCGAGTTACTTTTACTCGACACAAACTTATAATATGTACAGCCCATGAATGTGATTGACAGGTGGTCTCAATCTGATAATGACTTTGGGTAGCAGTTCGCTACGGGAGGTTGAACAGCGTGGGTACTAACACACTGCATAACATACACTGAAAACGTTTACCTATGAGTACCAGTGAAGTGAATCAGTTATCAAATGTTATTAGAATCAAACTATTACAAATATATTTGTCTTGTTCCTAACTATCACATATCATTGATATTCACGAGCTATCAAATATAACGGTGACTGAGCTGCTATAAGGTATTTGATGGGTTGCACACGTGTCAAGAAACTACTTAAATAGTTGATCATTAAAATTGGTTGGTCTTGTGACGTTCCGTAAACCACGTGTAGCCAGAGACGAGATCAACAACCGAAAGATATAAAGAAAGGTCGCTGTCACGAAACGTCCACATAAACCACTGTAAGGGTATGTTATGTCTGTCAAGATTGAACAAGATTGCCATCCCAAACAACAAGTTCCAGATGGCAAAGTGGACAAGGAAGCCATTGGCTTATCGAGAGTCCCAAAAATTACTCATCTATGTGTAGCCCACCCTTATATGTCGTAGGACAAGAACTTCCAAATTCAAACAACATCGTTAGATACTCATAAAACGTAAAGAAACAAAAACAGTTGGATGTGTTCATGCCTTAGTCTTGGACACGCGTGCTTCAGTGATCACGAGTGAGTTATTATTAACAGCAACTGTTGTAGAGTGACACGCCTGTCCGCACATCTATTGTCTGTTATCATTACACTACCCAATTCAATATACAAAGCCGTTATGCTGGTTGATTTCCCACGGCAGTGGGCGTATACCGTGTATTCACTTTCGAGCTTTGACTGTAGCGCTTTGGTAACAGTGTGTGCTTGGAAAAAGGATATGTCACTGTGATGTACAGTACTGGCATTGGAACTGGTGTTCACATGATTGATCGTCAAGGGGCTCGGCTGTGGAAAGGTTAAATATGTTTCTTGGGAATGACTATTGCCACCGAAACTCTTAGCCACGTGCCCCTTTCGCCACATGAGAGATATGTTGGGTTAAATACCGGATGTTTGAGTATAAAACTGAGTGGTATTGTCCTGCCCCGTCCACCTCTACTCCGCCCCCCGTGCTGTGTATATGTATTGTCTTTCCCACACCCACCGCATTAGTTAGGACACGTGTGCCCCACTCGAACAGGCCAACAGATTCTTAAAATTTATTTATATGAAAAAATCAGTGTGCCACTGTCGATTTACCATTCTGGTTCGAACGTTGAACCCATCTTCTAGAAATACAAACAGTGGGTGTACATTGCCTACGTACATTGCCTACGTACATTGCCTACGTACACGCTCAAGGAAACGTACACCTCGTTAAACCTAATCGACGACACTAACACGTGTACGGTATACATTTCGTGAACTCGATGACTTTGTATTGTGTGAAACAGCTGTGTTTCGCCCATACAGTGGCCTACATATTGTGTCTTCATATATTTTATAATCCGGTGGTATTTTGTAACATGTAATATGGAAACCTATGAGACGGCTAACATTTCCAACAAATATCAGATATTGATTTTTCCATGACATGCACCGTTTTGTCCGGATAAACTAAGACAGGACAGCGTACGATAGCTTCCTGGCCCTAAACAGTTCTCGTTGACCCGGTCATGACTCAACTTCTTAGTAACTGACAAGTGTGTGTCTTCGGAGACAATTGCCGAGTAAGTGGGACACACGCGGTCAGTGTGTCGGACTCGCTGTCGAGAAGAGGTCACCTGCTGATGGTCTGAAGTTTAGGCAACATCGTTCACCCGATCTTGTCTGTGTCTCTCGGAAGATACACTAAAACCGGTCGGTCCCTTCGACCTGCCAGGAAAAGTAACGTATCGCAAAAAGGGGGTAAAATGTGTAACTGACATGATTCTGACTTGATTCTGACATGATTCTGACATGACTCGCACAGCTTGACATCTATATCTGTAAGAATCGTTAATTGTGGGATTGCGACGAACGTCGCCTGGACATTGTTAATCACGTGAACACTACTGATTTGTATAGTCTACAAGAGTTGGCGTTACTGTGTTTGTAGAGCGGCATCTCGCTGTTACGCAAATATATACTACACCGCCACATTAAAACGTGTTCACATGTTTTAAGTGGTTTCGACTCCAACAACAATTATTGTTCTAACCATAGCACATAGTGGTTGGCTAAATTCAAAACATCAGTAGCAAGAGCGTTAGCGTGAACACATACACTTACAAGAGCATTAGCGTGAACACATACACTTACAAGAACGTTAGCGTGAACACATACACTTACAAGAGCGTTGGCGTGAACACATATACATACAACAGCGTTAGCGTGAACACATACACTTACAAGAGCGTTAACGTGAACACATACACTTACCTTTCACAAGTATTCAACAGTTTGTCGCCAATATTAATTACAATGTTTAGTTTACATCGGAAAGGAATTAGCAATTCCTTAACATCTAATGCAACAACAACAACAACAACATCTAATGCACTGTACAATAATTCGGTGTCGTATTTCGTCGGAAGTCATTAACCGCGAGACAGGTCGTCAAGTTCAACTGATCAATACAGTGCATATGGCGCCACTCGTGTTCACCCGTACACATGAACCATTGTTCGTGTAGTTGACTAACCGTACTCTGCTGTAACTAACGGGACTATCATCTCATATAACAACACTATCAACAAACCAGAAAACTCGATCATCCGCGGTCGCACTTACCCGTGAACTATGGGTCACCTAGTTCACTAGCCGTACTCTGTGCCTACTAACTGGACAATTATCTATTGTGACAACATCTGTAGATGCTACAGTAAACACATCAATAAATTCAACTGCTCGTGCTCATCAGCTCTTTGTCCAAACCCAGCCACCCTTGACGCCTTGGCCGTTGACACTCATTGTATTCCCCGCTTCGCTTGACCAACATCGCTAATGAGCCACCTGTCTGTACTGGTCTTTGTCTGGCTGAATCTTATATCCTGTCCTGTCCAGCTATGGGCAAATTCTCTATCCACATATCATAATACCTTGTGCAAATAAACCCTTTGGTCATAATATGTTGCATAGATAATATGTTATTATAAATACACCCACTCTACATATCTCGCACAATGGGTTTATTTATATAGCACGAAATATTTATATCCCTTGGGGTAATATTTCTATTTCAGGATATAGTCATTTACAGGGTGTATGTCAATAACCGCAGTAAATGAGAAGAATACATAAATAAATAAATAATAAAGGTGAAACACGCGTATTGTAGTCCACAATAATCACAAACGTCCATTTGCAATTCATGTGTTGGTGACTGATGAAGAAGATCACTACAATTGTTTTGATGATGCTGGCGTTGGTTGTGCTGGTGGCGAAGTCCTTCTTGATGGTAATTGCAATAATGATTGAAAATGTAGTAAACATTCAGTCGACACGTTCCCCCACCATTACTTTGTGGTGGGTTTGTGCCTGTGATACGCCTTAAAATAGCGCATTTAGCGTTTGTGTGCGCGAAGTAAACACTTTTCCAATGTTTCATGGCACGAAACACATCTTTTCTATTCCATTGACACTGACGCCGACCAAATGGTTGATTTTTATACTTCCGAGTTCCAAAACACGGACATATTTACACATCTTTAGCAGTCCCACCCAGTATTATATTCGTTTACCACAACACGTGAGTGAACAAATCGTTCATAATGAGCGGCCATTTGTTACCGAGGTCAGTGTAAAAATAAAACCGATGCAAGGGTACACAAGGCCGACAAAAATGAGATAATATAGGGTAGTAAACTGTGCATGCTATTCCAAGTGACGGGCGTAAATCGAGCACTCTATTTAACACTTCATATATATGTAAATACACCTTTTTCTCGCCGCACGAGCGAATATACACGCATGACATCAACAAACACCCCGAAGACACGTCTCGATTAGGCAAGAGGCACACCGTTCGCTTCGAGGAAAAGTCGAGGTACCAGGCTGCCGAAAACGCATTTTTTCGAGGCTATTTGGAACCTTGTCCAAATAAATAATAAAGCATACTAAATAATAAACACACGCGATGAAAACTTTTTTTCATATATGTGCTCGTTCTTATAAGTATATCGCTGAAGTTACCTGAACATAGTCCTAATCATGTACACATAAAATTATGACAATTTGTGTTAAAACCCGCAACATAAGGTGACGTCATTCGCACAGAACGGAGGTTGATTACGGGTAATATTCGATGATAAACTTACTCACAATCAATTATTTGGAACACGTCTTCTTCTTCTACTGACAGTATGTCGATGGTATGTGACGTTGCTGCATCATATGCAGCAACGTTAGTGCGAGTTATCTTTAAATCTTATGCTATTAGCTCGAATGCACATCTGCATTGGAATTGCCATATATGAAAGTTGATTTTGGGGTCTACTGGGGATTTAGGGAATGAATACGTCTCGGTTCATCCATCATTGGGTCCCGTGTTCAGGTTCACAAGGGCGAGAGCGGACGGTACTTCTGTCAGACATGCGAGACAGTCGTGTGCACGCTGTGCATCATGAACGATCATGCAGAACACGTGGTGACGGAGATCGACGTGTTGTACGTGCAACAACAGGAGGACATACGTAACCTTCAGCAGATCATCGACGGCAAGGTCGAACATCTGCGCGCGAGGAAGACGGAAGTGGATTCACTGCGCAAGCTCAATCTCAACTCGTGTATGCAGGTATGTAGTTCGCCTTGTGCAAGGATGCGTATATGTGTGTCAGATTGCATTTGAATGTAAATTTTGAGACAACTCGAATGTCCATAATTTATTCGTGCTATTGCAATTAAATGCAAATGTAAACTTCGCTTCAATTAGAGATGAAACGTCACCAATCCATGCATTTTTGCGATTAAGGTTCAAATGCTCAGCTAAGAATGGTTCAAATGCAAATGCACTTGGCTGGTATTTGCAGATGCACTTGTGTCACCGTTAAATGTGCATTGTAAATAACCAACAAGACGGGGACAAGTTTAGCTGTCGTAATTTAACACCTGCACATACAGTAGCTGGCACTGAGTCAGTTCAACAGAGTCATTGAACTAGAGTCACTGAGTCACTGAGTCACTGAGTCACTGAGTCAGTTCAACAGAGTCATTGAACTAGAGTCACTGACACAGTTTCGCAGACACGGAGTTATATAACCACGTACACAAATGTAGTGACACAGTCAGTCAGAGCTAGCGGAATGTAGTGAGTGTCACCCATTGACACAGTTAGTCAGAGCTAGCGGAATGTAGTGAGTGTCACCCATTGACACAGTTAGTCAGAGCTAGCGGAATGT